>ML251707.1:0-49028 GCA_005239495.1 Nicotiana undulata | reverse complement strand
CATCACCCTTCGTGCTTTTACTCTCTTCCTCACAATGCAATGTACAATGTATCATGGCACGGCATTAACCTTTGTGCTTATAATCAAGAAAAGTTATAGCACGACATTTACCTTCGTGCTTATAATCAATATGAATCATGGCACGGCATCACCCTCTTCCTCACTATGCAATGTAATCAAATATCATGGCACGGCATCACCCTTCGTGCTTTACACTCTTCCTCACCAAACAATAACAGATAAAATGGCAAGGAGTATAGCATAGTGGAAATAAGCAGTTCAAAACACCCGGCAAGGGAAAAAAAACATCAATTAATACTCAATAAGTGCCCGGCAAGGGTCTCAGCTATAACCAATCACTTTGATCGTATCCTCTATACTTGGATTATCATTCGTATCAACACTTCTCAACTAAACAACCAATACTTTCAATCAAGAATGAATTACCCAGTAAAGACAATTTCATAATATGCTAAACATGGAAGAATTACTGCAATTTCTATCAAAAATAGACTCACGGGCATGCTTGACACACATTGCATAGGTACTCGTCACCTCACCTATGCAATGAACATGATAATCACTTAGCACATAGCAAATAATACCTATTCCCTCACCAAAGTTAGGCAAGACACTTACCTCGGTCCAAAGTATAGCAATCAACCCTCTAAGACCGTCTTTCCTTTATAATCTGACTCCGAAATAACGATATCTAGGCATAATTAATTCAATAATATCAATAAAACTCAATAACACAATCTCATAGCCTAGATATTCAATTTCTAGCATTCTTCCAAAAATACCAAAATTCGACCCCGGGTCCGTTTGGTCCAAACTCGAGGTTCGGACCAAAACTCAATCACCCATAACCCCACGAGTTAAAATATATGATTTGTTTCAAGATCCAACCCCAAATTGAGGTTGAATCACCCAATATTCCCAACAACCTAACACTACCCAAAAACCCAATTTTTCACTTTGATTTCATGTTTTTAGGCCTAGAATCTAGTGATTTGATGGAAAATGGAAGAAGACGATGTAGAAAGTACTTACCCACGAGGCTATGGAGGAAGAATTGGCTTGGAGATCCTCAATGGAGGTTGGGGAAGAAGGAGGAGGCTGAAAATAATGAAATCTCGTGTAGAGTGCTCTGTTTTTGGACTTTCTAAATAACTGGGCGAAAATGTACATCGCGATCGCGGAAATAGGATTGCGATCGCGGAGAGTCTGGTTCACACGCAGTGCGATCGCGGCTGAAAGAATGTGATCGCGAAGAAGGACCTGGAATTCCCCTACACTGCGATCGCGAAGATATGAATGTGATCACGTAGCCCAAAGACCCCGCCATCTGCGATCACGAACCAGACCTTGCGATCGCGAAGGGTACCTAGCCTGCCCCCCACCCAGACTTCCTACACCTCTATGCGATCACGAACACTGCTATGCGATCGCATAGAGGAACGACATGATCCTCACCTATCTCTATGCGATCGCAGGGGAACCTTCGCGATCTCATAGAGTAAAACCTGGGACACCAACAACAGCAACCTTACACCAGATTTTTGACCCTTTAACACCCCGTTAGCTACTCGAAACTCACCCGAGCCCTCAGGTCTCAAAACCAAAAACACGCATAACTCCCAAAACATCCTACGGACTTATTCAAGCTTTTAAATCACCAAAATATCATCAACAACAAGGAATCAAACCTTAAAACTCATAGAATTTTCTAAAAACTTCATAAAGCTTAACTTATCCGATTTCAATCTGAATCACGTCATTTCAAGTCCGTTTTACACCAAATTTCACAGATAAGTCACATAACATATAATAAACATGTTCCGGGCTCCGGCACCATAATACGGGCCCGGTAACACGGTTTTCACACAATTATTCATTTTCAAAATCCTTTATTATTTTCAGAAAACAATTTTCTTTAAAAATTCATTTCTCGGGCTTGGAACCTCGAAATTCGCTTACGGGCATACGCCTAAGTCCCATATTTTCCTACGGACCCTCCGGGACCGTCACATCACGGGTCTGGGTCCGTTTACCAAAAATGTTGATCAAAGTCAACTTTGTTCAATTATTCAATTCAAAGTTCCATTTATTTTTTAAATGTTCCCATAGAAGCTTCCCGGCTACATGCCCGGGCTGCGCACGCATATCGAGGTGAGATTAACGGAGGCTTTCAGGGCCTCGGAACACATATTTAGCTAGAATTACTTAGGATGACCTTTTGGGTCATCACACATTGGCCCCGTGAGTTCATATATGTATTTTATTTTTAAATCCGAGCTCAATTTGACTCTTAAATATGAATTTTTCATTTTTCAAAATATAGACAAAAGATTTCAATTTTTCTCTTAGATTCTCCTGAACTTGATGTTAAATTTCATTCATAATCATGTAATATAATTGAAAATTGATCAAAATAACGTACCAATAGTTTTAGATGAAAATCCTTCCTCAAAATCAACTCCTACCAAGTCTAGGGTTCCAAAATATGAAATGAGACCAAATCTCGTTTTTCCAGCCCTTATGTTTAGGTGCAGAAGTCACATTTACGACCATGGGTTCGGAATTACGAACCCTCACAACTGCGAACACTGACTCGCAAATGTGGTGCTTGACAACCCAGGGGAAAGTCACAATTGCGACACTGACCTCGCAAATGCAAAGGCTACCATTTCTGCAAATGCAACCTACCCAGCCTAAGCCTAAACTTCGCAAGTGCGATCAAGGTGTCGCAAATGCAACCAAGGTGTCACAAATGCGGCATCTGAGATCCCTCTGCTATGATCACAATTGCGATGCTGGTGCTTGCAATAGCGTTGCTAGTGCTCGCAATTGTGATAGATGGAGCACTAGCACACCAAACCCTGAAAATGGGTTCAAACCAATCCGTTATACGTTCAAAACTCACCCGAGCCCTCGGGGCTCTACACCAAAGATCCACACAAGTCTAAAACATCATTACTTGCTCACGCAATTAAAACACCAATATAACATCCAAAACCACGAATCGGATATCAAAACGCATGAAATTCAAAAGGAAACCTCAAGAACCTCTAGAATCACAACTTGGCATCAATTTTGAATGTCACCAAATTTTGCATATAAGTTATAAATAGCAAAATGGGCCTATTCCAAGTCCCAAACCCAAATTCCGAAACTGATACCCATAAAGTCAACCTACGTTCAAACCTTAGAAAATTCATAAACTTCAAATTGCCAACTTTCATTAAAACAAGTCAAATCAACTTAAGAACCTCCGAATTAAATTCTGGACATAAGCCCAAGTCCAAAATAAAGATACAAATCTATCGGAGCCATCAAAACACCTTAGATAGTCATTTTTACAAAAGTCAAACTTCGGTCAATAGTTCCAACGTAAGCTTCTAAATCAAGAACCAAAGGGTCCAAATCATTCCAAAATTTCTTCGAAATGAAACTAACCATCCCCGCAAATCATGAAACCAAAAATACAGACACGGGAAGCTTTAGGGGAAACTTGGCTCAAATACACAAAGCAATCGATCGTTCGTCCTCGAACGTGCATAGAGACATACCTGAAGTTCCAAAAAGGTGGGGATAACGACTCTGAATGTCGTGCTCGGTCTCCCAGGTCGCCTCCTCAACTGGTTGACCCATCAATTGAACCTTCACTGAAGAAATATTCTTTGACCTCAACTTCCGAACATGCCTTTCCAAGATAGCCACCAACTCCTCGACATAAGTCAAATGTTTGTCCAATTAGACTGAGTTGAATTCTAACACATGTGACGAATCACCATAATACTTTCGGAGCGTAGAAACATAAAACAATGGGTGAACTCATGATAATCTGGGTGGAAATGCAAGTCGGTAGGCCATCTCACCAACTCTCTCATGGATCTCAAAAAGGCTAATTTACCTAGGGCTCAACTTGCCCTTCTTCCCAAACCTCATGAGACCCTTAATGGGTGAAACTCTAAGCAGAACTCTCTCTCACACCATGAATGCTACTTTATGAGCCTTCCGATCAGCATACCTCTTATGCCTAGACTGTGTTGTACGAAGCCGATTCTGAATCAACTTGACTTTCTCCAAGGCATCCCGAACCAAATCAGTGACCAACAACCTAGCCTCCCTCTATAACGACCCGGTCGGTCGTTCTGTAGAATTTACATTTCTATTATTATTTGTGCCTGATCATAGATTGGTTATACTATTTATAATGTGTTAGAATCGGTTGGCTCGGGTTCAGAACGAATGTAGTGAGAATGGAGACACTTAGTCTCTAAAAGTAGCTTTATAGTTGGAAATGTCAACTGGGAGTTGACTTATTGGTAAACGACCTCGGAATGCAGATTTTATAGATCGGATAGCTTGATTAGGTTATTTGGGACTTAGGAGTGTGCTCGGAATATTTTTGTGATGTCCGGTGTAGAATTAGGCTTGAATTGGCGAAAGTTAGTTTTTGGTGATTTCTGATCGGCAGTGGAAAATAAGCTATCTGGGTCGGAATGGAATTTCAACAATTGGAAACGGTTCGTAATATCATTTTGGATATGTTTGCAAAATTTTAGATCAATCGAAGGTGGTTTGGATGGTTTCGGCATCGTTGGTGGAATTTAGGAATTTCAAAGTTCATAGGCTTGAATTTGATGTGATTTTAGTGTTTTGATGTTATTTTGGTTGTTCTGAGGGTGCAACTAAGTTTGAATGATCATTTAGGATGTGTTGGTATGTTTGGTTAGGGTCCCGAGGGGCTCGGGGTTGATTTTGGATGGTGAACGGGGATTTTAGGCTTGGAAATATGCAGCTTTAGCTGCTGTCATTTCCGCACCTGCGGATGTTTGACCGCAAGTGCGAGCCGCAGGAGCGGCCATGTTGATCGCAGGTGCGGGAACAGGGGTCCTGGAGGAAAACCGCATGAGCTGTCATTTAGGCGCATCTGCGGAGCCACATGTGCGATGCCTGGGCCGCAGGTGCGAGAATTGGCGGTTTAATGAAATTTTGCATGAGCGGTCCTCCTGAGCGCATGTGCGGACAGCAAGTGCGAGGGCAAGGGCCGCAGGTGCCAAAAGCCTGGGCATAAAGTATAAAAAGAGGACTTAGCGATTTTTAGTCTTCTTTTCACCATTATTGTTGCGGGTTCTGGGCTTTTTGAGGGTTTTTGAAGAGGAAAACGTTTGTTCTTCATTGAGGTAAGATTTTTGGGCTTATTAACTCGATTATATGTGATTAAGGACCTTATTATTAGTGTTTAATTGAGAAAAATCAGTGGAAAAGGGGTAAACTAGGGCTTGAGTTTAAGAGACCTTCTAGGGGTGATTTGAGGGGTCATTTGGACTCTTATTTCAGAGTTCTTTATATGTACGAACTCGTGCGATGATGAGGATCATTTTGGTATAAAGTTGATCGAGTTCCGAGACGTGGGCCCTGGGGTCGAATTTTGGCTAATTTCGGGTTTGTGCTTAAAATTGATAAATTTCGATTGGGTTTCATTCCTTGGCATATTATAATGGCATAAATCTGATTGTTTGTAGATTTGGAGCACTCGGGGGCCGAATTTAGAGGCAAGGGCACTGTGGAGTAGTATTTTAGCCGGTTTTGAGGTAAGTAACGTTTCCAAACTTGGAACTGAGGGTTCGAAACCTCAATTTATCTGGTATTGATGTTAATTAAGGTGACACACGTGCCAAGTGACGGGCATGCGGGCGTACACTGAATATTTATGGCCTGGCTCAACCCATGGCACTGCCTAATGGTTATTTCAGGTTGATACTTGTACTGTGAAGGTTGTATTTACCTTGACCATATTAGAAATCATGTTAAGTATAAATGCTAAGGCTTCACGCCAAGATGTTCAGACCGGAATGGTCAGTTATTGCTGTCTCTATTTGTGACTATTTGCTTTCATGTACTCAGTCCGGTCATAACATATGTTTCATGCCTCAGTCTTAGTAATTGTCAGTTTATTTATATGTTATCATTGTTTTGGGCTGATTCTTATATCTGTGAGCCTTGTGAATGAGACTGGAAAGTATTGACTGAGTGAGGCCGAGAGCCTGGTATTGAGACAGTTATGAGATCGGACTGCACACCGCAGCGATCCTCGAATCATGCCTTCGTTGACTTGATATAGCGCTTGGGCTTATAGGAGCCTCTTCGGAGTCTTTACACCCCCAGTGAGCGCATAGATATTGAGGGATGGATCTTCCCTAGGCATGGATCTTGTTCGAAATTATTGATATATTGAGGGATGGATCGTCCCTGGACGTGGACCTTGTCTGAGTGATATGTTCCGAAGATGGATCTTCTCCGTGGGGTTGGACTGGCTTTTCCTCAGTACTAGGTGACTACGTCACTTGTGTTTATGTATAATCCGGGATGGACTTTCCCTGGGCCTCAAGGCCAATTCTAGTGCTGAGTGGACTTTCTTGTGGGAGTTTGGGATACTGTGTACATATCATTTCTAATTCCTTATGATCATATGCTGGTATGTAGATTGTACAGACATAATTGGTGTATCTTTGTTTATTTTCCATTATATTACTGTCATGTCCAAGTTTATATATTGTTGTTCATGAAAATCGGAGGTTTAGTCCGTCACTACCTCTCAGACATAGTTTGGGTTCGTTACTTCTGAGTTGGGGTACTCACGTTACCCCCTGCACCTTGGTGATCAAACACCAGCAGGACCAACCAGAGGTCGAGGCCGTGGCAGAGGAAGGGGTGCAGCCCGCATAGTAGCCGAGGCAGCACCTATGGACCCTCCCATTGCTCAGGATCAGGTCCCCACAACTGAGATCCAAGCGGGACAGGCTCAGGCACCAACAGTGCCCATTGTGATTCCGGGTCTCCAGGAGACCCTAGCCCAGATATTGACGGTGTGCACCAGCCTGGAACAGGTCGTCGCTATGTCCACTACTGCCGCTACTTCTCAGGCCGGGGAGGCATTCAGACTCCAGTTGCCCGGACACCTGAGCAGGTCACCCAGGGGCTTCAGACACCTGGGGCAGCTCCAGTGCAACCGATTGCTCCGGTACAGGATTATGTGGTCCCAGCTTTAGCTGATGATGAGCAGCGCAGGTTGGAGAGATTCAGCAAACTCAAGCCTCCGACTTTTAGTGGTACCGAGTGAGAGGATGCCCAGGCCTTCTTGGATAAGTGTCAGAGGATACTACGCACATCAGGGATATTAGAGGCTAGTGGGCTTCCATTTACTACCTTCCAGTTTTCAGGAGCTGCACTTGCTTGGTTGGAGGCCTATGAGAGATGTAGACCCGCTGATGCAGTGCCCCTTACATGGAACCAGTTCTCCATTCTCTTTTTGGGGAAGTATATACCGTAGTCCCGCAGAGAAGAGTTGCGCAGAGAGTTTGAGCATTTGCGTTGGGGGACATGACCGTGACGCAATATGAGATGAGGTTCTCTGAGTTGGCACGTCATGCCATCTGGCTAGTTCCCATAGACAGAGACATGATCTGGAGGTTTGTTGATGGTCTCACTTACCAGCTTCATATCTTTCTGACCAGGGAGAGGGTATCTGGCGCTTCTTTTGAGGAGTTAGTTGACATAGCCAGGGAGATTGAGTCATTTCGCCGCTAGGAGCGGGTTGAGAGGGAGGTCAAGAGGCCTCGAGGGTCTGGTAGCTATGGTGGTGTTCACTCAGAAGGTCAGGCTCAGCACAGTAGAGGCCGTTCATTTAGGCCTCGTCAGCCAGCTCATCCAGTCTACAGTGGTGCTTCATCAGGACACGGTCCCCGTAGCTCTTATCCGGGTCGTTCATCATTCAGCACCTCCCAGCCCAGAGCTCATCTCGGCCGCCATCAGTTCAGGGTTCTTCAGCACATGGCTCTTCTAGCAGCTATTCTGGTTCTAGGGGTTCCCTTCAGTCCCCACCGTCATTCTCTGAGAGGGGTTGCTTCGAGTGTGGGGATTCGGGTCATATCAAGAGGTATCGTCCCCTCCTTTTTGGTAGTTCATTTTAGTAGAGGAGCCAGCCTCCAGCTTCAGCACCAATTTCTACACCACCTGCTTAGGCAGCCAGGGGTGGAGGTTAGTCGGTTAGAGGCATCCCTAGAGGGGGAGGTCGATCAGGTGGAGAGCAGGCTCGCTTCTATGCACTCCCAGCCAGACCAGATGCCATAGCTTCTGATGCAGTGATTACAGGTATTATCTCAGTTTTCCACCGAGATGCTTCGGTATTATTTGATCCTGGTTCCACGTATTCATATGTTTTATCATACTTTGATCATTTCTTGGATATACCCCGTGAGTCCTTGATTACATCTGTTCGTGTGATGACTCCGATAGGTGATACTGTTGTGGTGGACCGGGTGTACCGATCTTGTGTCATATCTATTGGGGTGGGGGTCTGGAGACTCGGGCAGATCTATTATTGCTTAGCATGGTTGACTTCGATGTGATATGTGGCATGGATTGGCTATCTCTGTGCCATGTTGTTCTTGACTGTCATGCCAAGACCGTGACCTTAGCTATGCCTAGATTTTTGAGGATTAAGTGGAGAGGTTCGGTGGAGTATGTGCCTAGTAGGGTGATTTCCTACTTGAAGGCTCAGCGTATGATTGGGAAGGGATGTGAGTCTTATCTGAATTTTGTGAGGGATGTTAGCAGTGAGACTTCTTCTGTTGATTTCGTTCTTGTGGTCCATGATTTTCCGGACGTATTCCCTGCAGACCTGCCAGGCATGCCACCTGACAGGGACATTGATTTTGGTATCGACTTGGTGCCAGGAACCCATCCTATCTCTACCCCACATTATCGTATGGCACCAGCGGAGTTAAAGTAATTGAAGGATCACCTTTAGGAACTCCTAGATAAGGGGTCCATTAGGCCTAGTGTGTCACCTTGGGGTGCGCCGGTGTTGTTTGTGAAGAAAAAGGATGGTTTCATGCGCATGTGCATCGATTATCGGCAATTGAACAAGGTTACAATGAAGAACCGGTATCCTTTGCCTCAAATTGATGACTTGTTTGACCAACTTCAGGGAGCTAAGGTGTTCTCCAAGATTGACTTGAGGTCCGGGTATCATCAGTTGAAGATTCGGGATTCTGACATTCCGAAGACTGCTTTCAGGACCAGATATGGCCATTATGAGTTCCTTGTTATGTCATTTGGGCTGACCAATGCCCCAGCAGCCTTTATGCACCTGATGCATAGCGTGTCTTGGCCTTATCTCGATTTTTTCATCATTGTGTTCATTGATGACATCCTGGTATATTCTCGTAGCCAGGAAGAGCATGCTCAACATTTGAGGGTTGTGTTGCAGAGGTTGAGGGAGGAGAAGCTTTATGCAAAGTTCTCCAAGTGTGAGTTTTGGCTTGGTTCGGTAGCTTTCTTGGGGCACGTGGTATCTAGTGAGGGTATTCAGGTTGATCCGAAGAAGATTGAGGCAGTGCAGAGTTGGACCAGACCGTCCTCAGCTACAAATATTAGGAGTTCCCTTGGTTTGGCGGGATATTATCGTCGCTTTGTGGAGGGATTCTCTTCTATTGCTTCACCCTTGACCAGATTGACCCAGAAGAGTGGTCCATTCAGATGGTCAGATGAGTGTGAGGAGAGCTTTTAAAAGCTCAAGTCAGCATTGAGCACAGCTCCGGTATTGGTTTTGCCTACTGGTTTGGGTTCTTATACAGTCTACTGTGATGCTTCTAGAGTTGGTTTGGGAGAAGTATTGGTGCAGGACGGTAGGGTGATTGCCTACGTGTCTAGACAGTTGAAGGTGCACGAGAAGAATTATCCAGTGCACGATCTTGAGTTAGCTTCCATTGTTCATGCCTTAACGATTTGGCGCCATTACTTGTATGGAGTGCAGTGTGAGATTTTCACCGACCATCGTAGTTTGCAGTATCTGTTGAAGTAGAAGGACTTGAATTTGCGTCATAGGAGATGGTTGTAGCTTCTAAAGGACTATGACCTCACCATTTTGTATCATCCGGGGAAGGCAAATATAGTGGCCGATGCCCTGAGTCGCAGGTAGCAGCTCTGGTCATTGAGTAGATGACAGTTTCCATCAGAGTTGTCGAGGTAGCAGCTGGCGACCGTGATCTCGTCATCTCTTTCCATTCTACCTGTCGTTATTTACTTTTCAGACTATGTTGTCCATTCCTCTTTATTTTACATTATGTATTAGCAGCTCATGACTGTGTGACACTGGATCCGGGATTGTAGGATTTAAGTTTTGGTTTTAGATATTGTTTCAACTTCAGATTTATTATTGTTATTGCCTTCAGACTTGTTAAAATGATACTTTCTCTGGTAATCGAATATAGCTTAGATATAAATAGGTGGCTGGCCTGGTTCCACGACAGGCGTCATCACGACTCCGAAATTGGGTCGTGACACCCTCGGCTCAAACGAACCAATTAGAGAAGGGAAAAATCTCCCATATAAGGCCTCATAAGGAGCAATTTGAATACTCGATTGGTAGCTATTGTTGTAAGCAAACTCTGCAAGAAGTAGGATTTGATCCCATGAACCCCCGAAAATCCATAACACAGGCACATAGAATGTCTTCCAATAATAGAATACTGCACTCAGACTGCCCACCCATCTGGGATGAATATCATGCTCGTTTTGAACTATGTGCTTAAATCATGTTGTGCGTCTATCCAGAAGTGCGATATAATTGCATGCCTAGATCGGCACACCTTGAAGGCGAACAATCTAGCGAATGTAGCTCTGAGCCAGCTACTCTGAAGAGTATGTAGTCACAACCAGAATGAAGTGTGTAGACTTGGTTAGCCTATCCACAATAACCCACACTATGTCAAATTTCCTCAAGGTTTGTGGAAGTCCAACTATGAAATCCAAGGTGATACGCTCTCTAGAATATCAAGTCTCTGAAGGAAACCGCCCAGTCTATGATGCTCGTAATTCACATGTTGAAAAGCCAAATACCGAGCCACATACTCCACAATATCTTTCTTAATTCTTCTCCATTAGTAGTGTTGCCTCAAGTCGTGGTGCAACTTTGCGTCACCCGGATGAATGGAATACTACAAAATGTGGGCCTCTTCAAGAATAAACTCAACAACCCACCCACATTAGGCACAAAACTTCGGCCTTGCATCCTCAACACCCCCATAAATTCCAATATGAACTTCCTTGGCATCATTGTTCTACACCGTGTCCTTAAGGACAAGCAAATAAGGATCATCATATTGACGCGCCTTGATGCGCCCGTACAAAGTGGACCGAGAAACCACGCAAGAAAGAACACGTCTAGGCTCCGAAACATCCAACCTCATGAACCGATTGGGCAAAGCCTGAACATCCAATACTAACAGTCTCTCCCCAACCGGAATATGAGCAAGACTCCCCATGCTCTCAGCCTTCTTACTCAAGGCATCGGCCACCATATTGGTCTTCCCGAGATGATATAGAATGGTGATATCATAGTCCTTTAATAGCTCTAACTACCTCCGCTTACTCAAGTTCATATCCTTTTGCTTAAACAAGTGTTATAGATTCATGTGATCTGTAAATACATGACAAGACATGCCGTAGAGATAGTGCCTCCAAATCTTCAATGCATGAACATTGGATGCCAACTCTAAATTATGATCGGGTAGTTCTTCTCATGGGGCTCCATCTGACGCGATGCATAAGAAATCACTCCACCTTGCTACATCAATACACACCCAATGACAATCTGTGAAACATCATAATAAACTGTATAAGAACCCGATATTGTAGGCAAAACCAGAACTGGACCTGTGGTCACGACAGCCTTGAGTTTCTAAAAGCTCTCCTCACACTCGTCGGACCACCTGAATGAGGCACCCTTTTGATTCAATTTGGTCAAAGAATCTACAATGGATGAAAACCCTTTACAAAATATCGGTAGTACCCGGCCAAGCCTCAAAACTCTGGATCTTAGTAGCAGAAGACGGTTTGGGCCAGCTCTAAACTGCATCTGCCTTCTTTGTATCCACCTTAATCCCCTCACTAGATACCACATGGTCTAAATATGTCACCGTATCATGCCAAAATTCACACTTGGAGAATTTAGCATATAGCTTCTTCTCCCTCAAGGTTTGGAGCACGATCCTCAAGTGCTGCCCAGGATCCTCCTGCCTGCGAGAATACACCAATATGCCATTAATGAACACGATGAAGAAAGAGTCAAGATATGGCTAGAATACATTGTTCATCAAGTGCACGAATGTTGTTGGGACGTTGGTCAGCCCAAATGATATCACCAAAAACTCATAGTGACTATAGCGAGTTCTAAAAGCAGTCTTGGAATATCTGAATCCCGAATCTTCAAATGATGGTACCCTGACCTCAAGTCAATCTTTGAGAATACCCAAGCACCCTAAAACTGGTCGAACGGACCATTAATTCGTTGTAATGGGTACTTGTTCTTGAATGTAACCTTGTTCAACTACTTGTAATCAATACACATCCTTATAGAGTTGTATTTCTTCTTCACAAACAAGACTGAAGCACCCCAAGGAGAGACACTCGGTTGGATGAAACCCTTATCATGCAACTCCTGAAGATGTTCCTTTAATTCCTTCAACTCTACTAGTTCTATTTGTTGTGGTGGAACAGAAATGGGTTGAGTGACCAACACTAGGTCAATACCAAAGTCGATATCCCTATCAGGCACCTTGCTCGGTAGGTCCTCTAAAAATACATATGTGAAATCTATCACTATCGGAACTGACTCAATGGTAGGAATATCAACACTAACATCCCTTACAAAGGCTAGATATGCTTCACACCCCTTCTCAACCATTCAATGTGCCTTCAAAAAGGACACTACCCTGCTAGGAATATAATCCAATAATAGAATATCCTGCATGCGTAGACACATATACACGAGCACTCAAAGAAACACGAGATATATCCAAATATGGAGCGAAGTAAGATGACACATACGAATCATTAGAACCCAGATCAAATAAAACTAATGCATCTATACGACAGACTAAACAATACATGTGATGAAAACATCTGATGTAACACCCTCAGTCCTACCCGTAAAAGCATAACAACGAGTCTGGCCTCCACCTCTAGGATGACCTTTACCCGCCTAACCTCCACCATAGTTGGCGGTGCAGGTGGAGATACAATTGGAGCAGCAACCATAGTCTGTGAACCATGTGGACCATGTGGAATCCGTTGAGACTGTGTATCTTTGGAGATGCACCCCTCCTGCATCTAGGACAATCCCTTACCATATGCATGGTATTACCACACTCAAAGAAAGCTCTTTGCAGGCATGTATGTTGAAACTAAGTCTGACCCGGTCGACTAGACTAACCGCTAAAGGTACCCCGTGTAGGAGATGCACTTGAAAGTGGTTGTGCCCAATTAGCGACCTGAAACCTCGGAATAGTTGGAGCACTGTGAGTAGTTGGAAATGCTAAATGAACTGTTCGATTCACATAACCTATGCCATGACGAGATCAAACTGCAGTGTGGGCACCACTAAATCCTCCTAAATCTCGGGGCCTCTTGGCCTCCCTATCCTCCCTCTCCTGGCCATGCATACGCTCTATCCTTCCAGCGATCTCTACAACCAGATGAAACAAAGTATCTGTCTCTAATACCCACGTCATACTGAATCTAAGACCATAACTGAGCCCCTCGATAAATATGTGGAATCACTCTCTAATAGTAGAAACCAAAGTGGGCGCATGATGGGACAACTCACTGAACCTGCTGGCATACTCTAATACCATCATAGTCCCCTAACGCAGCTACTCGAACTCTGTGTGCCACACATCTCGGAGGGTCAAGGGAATAAACTCCCTCAAAAATATATCTAAAAAAGGAGCCTAAGTGAGTGGGGCTGCATCACCTAGCTTACCTTCCTTATAATCCTACGACCACCTATATGTTGCCCCTGACAGATGAAATGTAGTAAAGGCGACTCTGCTCACTTCCAAAATGCCCATGGTGAGAAGAATAAGTCGGCACTTGTCTAGAAAACCATGTGCATCCTCTATAACTTCGCCATGTAGGAGGATCATACTTCTTGAACCTCTCAAGTCTCCTCAACTCCTCCTCGGATGCCTCAGACCTGACCTCAGGCTGAACATGAACAATGGGTTGCGCTGACATAAATCCTGGAACCTGATCAACATGGACCCACCGCACTGAAGTATGGGCCACGAGATTCTGAACTCCTCCCCCAACCTGAGATGTAGGTGGAGCAACTGGGGTCAATCTTGCCCGGTCTAAAGTGCCAAACATACTAAAAAAATGTGCCAAGGTCTCCTAGAGTCCATGGGTAGCAACAGGCGCCTCGGGTGCCTATCCCCCAACCAGAGCTACTGGTGGCTCCTCAGTCGCTGCTTGATAAGGTACTCTATTAGTTGCAGCACGTGCCCCTCCTCGGCCTCTCATAGCTCTAACAGGGGGCTCGGGTGTTTTCTCATCCGATCCGATAGTGCGTGTCCTCACCATCTGTGAGAGAATAGAAAGACAAAGGCTCAATTTTCAAAATCAACAAATTCGCACGATAAGGAATAAAATAAGTTAAATTTCCTAATAGTTTTGTAGCCTCTCGAATATAAGTACGGACGTTTACATACTAATCCACAAGACTTTACTAAACTTGCTTATGACTCATAGACTATGAACCTATAGCTCATATACCAACTTGTCACGACCCCAAAATCCCACCTTAGGTAGTCTTGATAGCACCTAGTCTCTATTACTAGGTAAGCCTAACACACATTGAGAATTTAGCGGAAATAACGAATAAGAAATTAAATTAAATTGATAAATATCATAATAACACCAAAATGGAGCAACAATCAAATATTCCCCAAAATCGGTGGTACAGAGTCATAAGCTCTAATGTAATAGACTAGAAATCTCTAAAATACAATGATGTTTGATAGGAAGATAAACAATTGTAAAGTCAATATCAGAAGGTGACTCTGATGCCTGCAAGCGTCAAACAGGTGTACCTTGAAGTCTCCGAAGCATCTAAATCAACTCACTAGCGTCCAATGTGGGTAGAAGTACGTAGATCTGCACAAAAATGTGTAGAAACGTAGCATGAGTACACCACGATAGTACCCGGTAAGTATCAAGACTAACCTTGGTAGAGTAGTGACGAGGTCAGGTCAAGATACCTACTATACATAGAAACCTGTGCAAAATATTTATTTAATCAAACAATGGGAAAGCAAAGGAAATTAAATGAAAATGAAGCAATTTAATGCTGCCAGGCTAACAACGAAAATAAAAGCAAGAAATGACAACAATGAGGGTACATATGATAAAGGAAACAAGTAACCAATTACAATAAAAAATATGAATGGTTAAGGTAAGGAAACAAAACAATTACTATTCAAAGAAACAAGCCTTTCCAATGTATAATGTACAACAAGAATCAAACCGAGGAACCACAACTCATATTCACATTTCATAAATCACAATATTCCTTATATCGCCCCGTGAGCCTTGCATATATTTTTTTAAAATATTTTCCCCGAAATAACTTGGGAAATAACTTCACACGCTTAAGCCCCATTATCTCTTTCTATGGCTTCAAGTAATTCCCTTACAAGCAACATGCATATAAATTCCACCTTATCTTGCCGCATGTGCATAAATATATATCACAATAGAATAATCAACATGCATCACACGTGCCGATATGCCACAACATTGCCAAAATCAACAATACCAATGTCACTACAAAGCCCCATGACTCAACCACAATGTGTACAAGGATCTCATTATGAAAATGAGACTAAATCCCATTTTTCCAGCCCTTAAGTTCAAGTGCAGAAATCTCAAATGCGACCTTGTGTTCGCAACTGCGAACTATTGCAAATGCGAATACTGAATCACAAATGCGACGCCTGATAGGCTAGGGGAATGCTGCAATTGCAACATCAGCTATGAAACCCAACCTTGGGAGGTGCAATCGACACACGACGCCCGGAGGCGCATGCAAATCGATGCGTGCTCTTCCATCTTTTCATTCATAAATCCAAGGGATGGTCACCAAAATTTAAGATGAGTACAACTGATTAGCAAAGAAAACATTGGCATTATATACATATTTACAATTGTTCTTAATCGACGTCATAACTACTCTTTTACAGTAAGCCCCTAAGAGTAAAAAAACATACAAGTACACATCTAGGTCGGGACAAGGCCCCACCGTACCCAAAATGTTTATAACATCTACCCCTATACATATTGGCCTCTGAACAACTACTCTGAAGGAGTGGAGAGCAACAACCAACGCCTAAATCGTGCATCTACTGGGGATGGGCGTCACCGGGTGTATCTGCACATTTGGGAATAAGCATAGTGCCCAAAAAGAAAAGGCGCCAGTACGGATAATGTACTGAGTATGTAAGACTAAGAAGCACAAGTAAATTAGAGACATATCATAAGAAATGTGAGTACGTGATTCCAACCTTAATATCGAAGACAAACCACCGGGGGCATAAATCAAACTGTGGAAACCATGGACCGTGGATCATAAATACATGAAAACATTTTTGTAAAATCCAGCCTCTCATTAGGGCCATGCATTATTAGATACTACACACACGCACAAACAAATGTGTGTGTATGTGTACATACATACATATCTCCAACCACTCTTTGGGGCAAATGTTTATCACTCTGTACCCGGCCTTTTAGAGGACTCGGTCGTACCTGGCCTCAGGAGGTCTCAACTGTACCTGATCTCAATAGAACTTGGTGTAGCCTGCCTCAAGAGGACTCAGTAGCCTCACATCACGTATCCTCGTACAGGGCCACACCAGGGCTTAGTAACATCTCATGTCATGCCTCATCATACCTAACTGATTAGTGGTTGAACATTATGTGCCGTACCCAGCTCACTATAGCGCAGGTTGATAGAGTAAAATACATATATGTTTGTCTAAGTGCAATGCAATAGCAGTTGCAAGATATAACAACTTCAAACTTCAGAACGACTCATATGCTCCAACCATAAGATCCCAACTGAAAACAATGTAGACTTGAAAGACATGCTACTAGCAAGAACGCGCAAGAACAGGATAACATCACTGAGGGAACTTAGAGCTACCAATCCTTACCGTATAGAAGTCATATAGAAAGAAGGAGAGACTTACATTAACTCATGCCAATAAAGGAGATTGTCGTACATACCTTGTTGAAGAGCTAACTTTACTTGTATGGTGGTTAACTTTGCCTTAAATGAGTCTTCAGAATCATTATCACTAGGCAACGAGTGTTATAGTAACGATTTTAAGTTCCTTCAAGCTAAATCTTTCTAAATCCAGATTCATCTTCGACTTTGCCTTGATTTACTAGGAAATTCTAAAGGGGCATTGAGGGTATTTGAGAGGACTTGTTCTGGTGATACTTATAAGAATGGAAGAGAAAGAGCATTCTGGTGATACTTTAAAGAATAAAAGAAAAAAATCCTAATTGTCATTTTATATTTTTACCAAGCATTGGAATTTCCATCACTTCCACATGCCAAATGGGTCGCCCCACCCCGATTGTCGTGCTCGGTGAGACCCTTGGTACAGATTTATTGAAACGTGTGACCACCTTCTGGCTTTGAACTTGTGTGATGACCCAAGGGGTCATTTTATAAAATTAGACTCCTTTCCATGCTCAATAGTCATAAAAAGACTAAAATTAAATACCTCGATTTACGTGCGCAGTCCGGGCGTGAAATCGGAAAGCTTTTATGTGAAAATATGAGAAAATAGTGATTTCTAGAATTTAAATTTGATAAAAGTTGACTTTGGTCAACATTTTGAGCGAACCGATCCCGATCCGTGTTCTGATGATCTCAGGAGGACCGCAGTAAAATATGGGACTCGGGCGTATGCCCGAAAATGAATTCCGAGGTCCCAAGCCTTAGAAATCAATTTTTGAAAGAAATTGTTTTGTTGAAATGCTTATGAATTAAAGAAAAGAAATAATGTTTAAAATCATTAGTATCGGGCCCGTATTTTTCTTCCGGAGCCCGGTACAAATTTGTTATGATATTAAAAGGCTAACTGTGAAATTTTGTGAAAAACGGAGTTCGTTTGACGTGATTCGGACATCCGGTTGAGAAATTTTGAACTTTAAGAGTTCTTGTTGAAAATGATGAGTTTTGAGGTTTAATTAATAGTTTTACATGTTGTCTTCATGATTTGATCGCACGAGCAAGTCCGTATGATGTTTCTAGACTTGCGTGCATGTTTTGTTTAGAGCCCCGAGGGCTCGGGTGAGTTTCGGATAGGCCACGAGATGTTTTGAACTTAAGAAAAATTTCTGGTTTTTCATTTACTGGTGTCCAGGTGATTTTTTCTATGCGATCGCATAGGAATGTCCGCGATCGCATAGTGTAAAGTCTAAGGTCCCTTTTTGTTCTATGCGATCACATAGCTATATCCGCGATCGCATAGTGTTAATTTGCTGGGGGGTCAACTTTGTTCTATGTGATCGCATAGATTCTTCCGCGATCGCATAGTGTTAAATTGCTGGGGGTCAACTTTGTTCTATGCGATCGCATAGATTCTTCCGTGATCGCATAGTGTAAATTTCAGGGGTATTTTTTTTATTCTATGCGATCGCATCCCTTCTTCCGCGATCGCATAGAAGACCTGCCCGGTCACATAAATACACTGTTAAACCGGGCAGAACCCTTTCTTCTCCAAATTTTCGAGGTTCCAGCCCTAAAAACAATTTTTCTTCAACAATCTGCATCCCCACGTCATAGGTAATCAATTCCAAACCTTGTTCTTTCAATTCCTTACTATTTTGCATCACTTTTAAAGCAAAAATAAAGAATTTTTATGGTAACAATTGAAGGTTTGGGTCAAATTTTATATCAAATTAAGGTCGGATTTCAAAACTAATAGTATATTTGGGTTCGTGGGTGAATGGGTAAACGTAATTTTATCCGAAACCCGAGTTTAGACCAAGCGGGCCCGGGGTCGGGTTTTCACTTTTTTTTAGAAAACTTAGGAAAAATTATATTTTTCGATAAAGTTAGTTCCTTTAGCAATAGTTAATGATATTAAGTTAATTGTGATTAGATTCGAGCAAGTTAGAGGTGAATTCAAAAGGAAAAGCAATAATTGAGCAGTGAGTGACCTGCAAAATTAAGGTAAGTTGGTCTAACTTTGACTTGAGGAAATATGACTCTCCACTTGTTTGTTATGTGAGATGCATGGGCGTGGTGTATAGGTGAGGTGTAACGACCCAGTCGGTCGTTTGCGTATTACGACCCCGTTCCCTTAAATAAAACATTCCAAATAGCGACTACTCGTGCTTTATGACTTGCGGGAGCGGGTAGTTCGGGAATTGGAAATGATTTGAGTGCTTTAGGAACACTTGGTTAAGGTTGGCCTATTTGGCCAAGTTTGACTTTGGTCAACATTTTGAGCAAACGACCTCAGACTCGAGTTCAGACAACTCCATTAGCTTCGTATGATGATTTCGGACTTGGGCGTATCTTCGTCTCGGGTTTTCGATGGCCCGGGAGCGTTTCGACGCCCGAAATGGAAATCAGGATTTCCTTGTGTTTGGAATTTGGCTTGGAATGGGACTTTATGCAATCAAGGTCCGAACGGAATGCCAGGACCGAGAATAGTTCCGTATAGTCATTTATGACTGGTCTGCAAAATTTAAAGTCATTCCGGGTAGTACGGACCCGTTCGGCGCAATGAAATGAATTCTAGAATTTTAAAGTTCTTAAGTTATGATTTCAGGGGTTTTGGAGGGTGATTTTGAGTTCTAGCGTTGTTATGAGCATTCCGTAGCTCGAGCAAGGCCGTATATTGATTTGGGACTTGTTGGTATATTTTGACGGGGGCTCAGGTGGGCCCAGGTGCCTCCAGGACCCCGCACGAGGCCAAAAACCAGCAAGAAACATTTCTGGTGCACAATAGCTGGTGTGACCGCAGGTGCGGTTGCCCAGCCGCAGGTGCGGGACCACACATGTGGTCCCAGCCTCGCAGGTGCGGGACCACACCTGTGGTCCCAGCCTCGCAGGTGCGACCCCCATCGCAGGCGCGACCAATCTTCCGCAGGATCGGGACCGCTGGTGCGGCTCCCAACTACGCAGGTGCGAGCCCAGGGTCTCAGGCCCTTGTCCGCAGGGGCGATCATTTTCTCGCAGGTGCGAGACCGCACCTGCGGTCCCAAGGTCGCAGGTGTGGAAACCCCTGTTGGCAGCCCCCTTTAAATGTCCAAATTACGGGACTTCTTCATTTTTATCCATCTCCAACCTCCATTAAAGGACCCCAAGAGCTGAGAAACCATTTCTTCGACCAAGTTCCACTCGAGGTAAGTGACTTCACTCCTTTTTTTTCTCTAATTTAATTCGTGAATTGTCAAAGAAATTTACTACTAATCCTAGAAAGTTCTAGGTTTTTAATGATAAATTGGGATTTGGGAAGAATTTGTGAATTATCCATTTGAGACCATGAAACCTTGTATAAGTCACATGGTTATGATCCTTAGACTTCGGGAAATCGACTCCTTTGAGAATTTTCGAAACCCGAACGTGTGGGCCCGGGGTCGAAATTCCAAGTTTCTACAAGAACACCTAATTTTGGGATTTCCTTGTTAATTCTCCTTCTTTGAACTTAAAATGATACGATTATTCTATATTTGGCTAGTTGCGAGCCGTCAAGAGTAGATTTCGGAGATTCGAGCGCATCTTTGATCCAATCCTTGATCTGAAGGGTGATTTCGTCGAGGTGAGTCTCCTTTCCAAACTTGTAAGGGGGGAATGTCCCCGTAGGTTCCTTGTTTGCTATGTGTACATGTTGTGGGGGGCGCGTATGTACCAAGTGACGAGAGTCCATACGTGGCGACTATATCGCTATGTCGGGTAGCCGTAGGACTCACGAGCATGCCATTATGTGCCTTATTTGGACCATCGTATGTATTATAAATTGTGTTTATTGTTGAAATGACATGAAGGAAGTGAAATATGATGATGTAAATCCTAATTGGCCATCAGTGATATGATATTGACACAATCCTGTGGAGTTACGGTTGAGTCGGTACCCCTAGGTACTTATATATGAATACTATTGATTATCGAGTCACCACACGAGTTGCAAGAATGATGCACGACCGTGGGAAGCTTATTATTATCGAGTCAGCACACGAGTTGCAGGCATAATGTGCGACCGTGAGAAGCTTATTATTATCGAGTCAGCACACGAGTCGCAGGTATGATTCGCGATCGTGGGAAGCTTATTGTTATCAAGTCAGCACACGAGTCGCGGGTATGATTCGCGATCATGGGAAGATTATAACCTCAGTCCTTATGACTCCGGCCAGTTGTCTTGTCCGTGTTGGTATATGCACACTTGAGTCTGGACCACATATGACTGGATTGGCAGGTATTGTTGAATAAGAGAAATCGGTACTTGGTATTCTTACTTGTATTACACTTTGTGTTCATGTACTTGATGCTTACTGCTTCGCATGCCTATTGCTTTATGCCATATCTCAGTTTCATATTATGTTGCTGGACCTTAGTGAGTAGTCATTTGACCTCTTGTCACTACTCCTTCGAGTTTAGACGGGATACTCACTGGGTACATATTTATTTATGTACTCATGCTGCACTTTCTTTCTTTTTTGTACTTGATTGTATAGGTCCCGAGGCCGGTGCTTCAGGTTATTATACCGGTGATAGATCCTGAGCTACTAGACTTGACTCCACGGTGAGCTGCTTTACTTCTGGCGGTCTTCCAGCAGTGCCCCGGAGTTCCCTTTTCTTATCCTCCCGTCTACTTGTTCAGACAGTATAATTGTATTTATTATTATCTTTTGTATATTCGGTTAGTTGTCCGTGACACTCGCGACACTAACTTCCTGGCACACACGTAGTGTATATTTTGGGTTTTGGGGCAGTATATCTATGTATATGGTTTATCTTGGCCAGGCATTTGTTATGTTTTTACTATCGTATCCAGCTAATATCATGTTTAGTCATTTTAAATCGGTAATTTTTGACTCGTTCAAAGTAAATGGGAAGGATAACACTTAGTGTAATTCATGTTGGCTTGCCTAACCCGTTGTTGGGCGTCATCGCGACCTGAATTCGGATTTGGGTCGTGACATGAGGTGACGAGTATCTATGCACCACCCAAATTGTCTGTTAAACATGATCCCCTTTCCCGTTCCCAACTTAATTGATGTTGTCTTAATTGTTATATGTTCATTATTGTTTCTATGACTATTTGCTCTTATTATTTTGTTGTTAGATATTGTTGTGGTTATTTTTGAAAGAGTATTGGTTGTTTTAGCCGATTTGATTAAATAAATATTTTGCACAGGTTTGTTCAGATTATATGTTGTTGTTCATAATTATCGGAGGTTTAGTCTGTTACTACCTCTCAGCCAACAGGTTGTTTTCATTACTTACTAAGTTGGTGTACTCACGTTATACCCTGCACCTTGTGTGCAGATCCAGGTACACCGGGACTCTGCTCGAGTCAGTGAGTAGAAAAAGTTTCATCAGAGTTGACGAGGTAGCAGCTGGCGACCGTGATCTCGTCATTCTCTTCCCTTTCTACCTGTCGTATTTATTTTAGACTTTGATAGTCATTTTCCCTTTTACTACATTTATGTATTAGAAGCTCATGACTGTGAGACACCGGATCCGGGAGTTGTAGATTTTGGGTTTTTGGTTTCATAAGTTTCTTTTAAATGCAGATCTTTATTATATTTAACTTCAAGCAGTTTAAAAATGGTATTTTCCTTAATAAACGGTTCAGGATTTTTTACAATAGGTGGCTAGCCAGGTTTCACGACATGCGCCATCACGACTCTGAAATAGGGTCGTGACAAGTTGGTATCAGAGCCCTAGGTTGAATAGGTCTCACCGGTCATGAGCAGGTTTAGTAGAGTCTTGCGGATCGGTACGGAGACGTCTGTACTTATCTTCGAGAGGCTATAGAACCCTTAGGAAAAATTCCACATCTTTGAATTCTGTCGTGCGACTCTGTTGAACTCTGGAACTAAACTTCTGTTGTTTTCATTCTCTCACATATTGTGAGGACTCGTGCTACCGGTAGTGGTGATCAGACACCAGCAGGACCAGCTAGAGGACGAGGTCGTGGCAGAGGGAGGGGTGAAGCCCGCACAGCAGCCGGGGCAGCACCTGTGGACCCTCCCATTGTTCAGGATCAGGTCCCCGCAGCTGAGATCCCACCGGGGCAGGCTCAGGCACCAGCAATGCCCATTGTGATTCCGGGTCTTCAAGAGACCCTAGCTCAGATTTTGACGGTGTGCACCAGCTTGGTACAGGCCGTCGCTATGTCCACTGCTGCTATTACTTCTTAGGCCGGGGGAGGCATTCATACTCCAGCTGCCCGGACACCAGAGCAGGTCACCCAGGGACTTCAGACACCTGGGGCAGCTCCAGTGTAGCCGATTGCTCTGGTACAGGATTATGTGGTCCCAGCTTTAGCTGCTGATGAGCGGCGTAGGTTGGAGAGGTTCAACAGACTCCAGCCTCCGACCTTTAGTGGTACAGAGGGCGAGGATTCCCAGACCTTCTTGGACAAGTGTCAGAGGATATTACGCACAGCAGGGATACTAGAGGCCAGTGGGGTTCCATTTACTACTTTCCAATTTTCAGGAACTGCACTTACTTGGTGGGAGGCATATGAGAGGCGTAGATGCAGCGCCCCTTACATGGCACTGGTTCTTCATTCTCTTTTCGGAGAAGTATATACCACAGTCCCACAGAGAGGAGCTGCGTGGAGAGTTCGAGCAGTTGCGTCAGGGAGACATGACCGTGATGCAGTATGAGATGAGGTTCTCTGAGTTAGCTCGTCATTCCATCTGGCTAGTTCCCACAGATAGAGAGAGGATCCAGAGGTTTGTTGATGGTCTCACATATCAGTTACGGATCTTTTTGACCAAGGAAAGGGTATCTGGCGCTTCTTTTGAGGAGGTAGTTGACATAGCCAGGGAGATTGAGTCAGTGCGCCGCTAGGAGCGTGTTGAGAGGGAGGCCAAGAGACCTCGAGGATCGGGAAGTTATGGTGGTGTTCACTAGGGAGGTCAGTATCATCACAACTGAGGCCGTCCATTCAGGCCTCCTCAGCCAGCTCGTCCAGTCTACAGTGGTACTTCATCTGGACACGGCCCTCGTAGCTCTCATGTAGGACGTTCATCATTCAGTGCACTTCCAGCCCAGAGCTCATCCCGGCCACAGTCAATTCAGGGTTCTTCAGCATATGGCTCTTCTAGCTGCTACTCTAGTTCTAGGGGTTCCCTTCAGTCCCCACCGTCTTTTGCTGAGAGGGGTTGCTTCAAGTGTGGGGATCCGGGTCACATCAAGAATTATTGTCCCCGCCTTTTTGGTAGTTCATATCAGCAGAGGGGCCAGCCTCCAGCTTCAGCACCAGTTTCTACACCACCCGCCCAGGCAGCCAGGGGTGGAGGTCAGTCGGTCAGAGGCCGCCCTAGAGGAGGAGGTCGATCAGGTGGAGGACATGCCCGTTTCTATGCACTTCCGGCTAGACCAGATGCCATAGCTTCAGATGCAGTGATTACAGGTATTATCCCAGTCTACCACCGAGATGCTTCGGTATTATTTGATCCTGGTTCCACATATTCATATGTTTCATCATACTTTGCTCATTTCTTGGATATGCCCCGCGAGTCTTTGATTTCATCTGTTCGTGTGTCGAATCTGGTGGGGGATACTATTGTGGTAGACCGGGTGTACCGGTCTTGTGTTATATCTATTGGGGGTTTAGAGACCCGGTCAGACCTATTATTGCTCAGCATGGTTGACTTCGATGTGATATTGGGCATGGATTGGCTATCTCCGTGCCATGCTGTTCTTGACTGTCACGCCAAGACAATGACCTTAGCTATGCCCGGACTACCGAGGATTGAGTGGAGAGGTTCGGTGGAGTATGTGCCTATTCCTGTCTGAAGGCTCAGCGTATGATCAGAAAGGGATGTGAGTCTTATCTGGCCTTTGTAAGGGATGTTAGTAGTGAGACTCATTCTATTGATTCTGTTCCTGTGGTCCGTGAGTTCCCGGACGTATTCCTTGCAGACCTTCCAGGCATGCCACCCGCCAAGACACCCAGCCTATCTCTATTCCACCTTATCGCATGGCCCCAACAGAGTTAAAGGAATTGAAGGAGCAGCTTCAGGAACTCCTAGATAAGGGGTTCATTCAGCCTAGTGTTGCGCCTTGGGGTGCACCGGTGTTGTTCGTAAAGAAGAAGGATGGTTCTATGCGCATGTGCATTGACTATAGGCAGCTGAACAAGGTTACGGTGAAGAACCGGTATCCTTTGCCCTGTATTGATGACTCATTTGATTAGCTTCAGGGAGCTAAGGTGTTCTCCAAGATTGACTTGAGGTCGGGGTATCACCAGTTGAAGATTCGGGATTCTGATATTCCGAAGACTGCTTTGAGGACCAGGTATGGTCATTATGAGTTTCTGGTTATGTCATTTTGGCTGACCAATGCCCCAGTCGCGTTCATGCATCCGATGAACATCGTGTTTCAGCCTTACCCTGATTCATTCGTTATTGTGTTCATTGATGACATCCTGGTGTATTCTCGGCAATTGAGGGTTGTGTTGCAGAAGTTGAGAGAGGAGAAGCTTTATGCAAAGTTCTCCAAGTGTGAGTTTTGGCTTGGTTCGGTAGCTTTCTTGGGTCACGTGGTGTCTAGTGAGGGTATTCAGGTTGATCCGAAGAAGATAGAGGCGGTGCAGAGTTGGCCCAGACCGTCCTCAGCTACGGAGATTAGGAGTTTCCTTGGTTTGGCGGATTATTACTGTCGCTTTCTGGAGGGATTCTCTTCTATTGCTTCACCACTGACCAGATTGACCTAGAGCAGTACAACGGAGAGTTGTATGCTGCGTTCGGGAAGGATGAATCGCTCCCGAAAAGGAATCTATTGATTCTCTCCCAATTGGTTGGACCGTAGGTGATGTACTAATACTAATAAACTAAATTTGATTTAATGAATAGATTAAAATATTTAGAATAAATAGAGCGGGTAGCGGGAATCGAACCCGCATCGTTAGCTTGGAAGGCTAGGGGTTATAGTTCAGGTGGTCTGATGAGTGCGAGGAGAGCTTTCAGAAGCTCAAGTCAGCATTGACTAAAGCTCCGGTGTTGGTCTTGCTTACTGGTTCGGGTTCTTACACAGTCTATTGTGATGCTTCTAGGGTTGGCTTGGGAGCAGTTTTGATGCAGCACGGTAGGGTGATTGCCTACGCGTCCAGACAGTTGAAGGTGCACGTGAAGAATTATCCAGTGCACGATCTTGAGCTAGCTTCCATTGTTCATGCCTTGAAGATTTGGCGTCATTATTTGTATGGGGTACAGTGTAAGATTTTTACCGACCATCGCAGTTTGCAGTATCTACTGAGGCAGAAGGATTTGAACTTACGTCAGATGATATGGTTGGAGCTTCTTAAGGATTATGACCTCACTATTTTATATCATCCGGGGAAGGCCAATGTAGTGGTCGATGCCTTGAATCGCCGAGCAGGGAGTTTGGGGAGTCTAGCCTATCTTTCAGGAGCAGAACGACCCTTAGCACGTGATGTTCAGGCCTTAGCAGGGCAGCTTGTGAGATCCCGGTCTTCTCTCTATGATCAGATTAGAGCGCGTTAGTATGATGACCGTCACTTGTTAGTTCTTCAGGACAGGGTCCGTCGAGGTGATGCCAGGGATGTGACTATTGATGATGACAGGGTTATGAGGATGCAGGGCCGTATTTGTGTGCCCAATGTAGATGGACTTCGAGAGATGATATTAGCAGAGGCCCATAGCTCGCGGTATTCCATCCATCCGGGTGCCGCGAAGATGTATCAGGACCTGAGGCAACAGTATTGGTGGAGGCGGATGAAGAGAGATATTGTGGAGTATGTGGCACGGTGCCTCAACTGCCAGCAGGTCAAGCATGAGCACCAGAGGCCAGGTGGATTGCTTCAGGAGATAGCTATTCCGGAGTGGAAGTGGGAGTGGATCACCATGGACTTTGTTGTTGGGCTTCCACGGACTTCGAAGGGATTTGATGCTATTTGGGTCATTGTGGATCGACTGACCAAGTCCGCGCACTTCATTCCTGTCAGTACTACTTATACTTCGGAGAGGTTAGCTGGTATTTACATCAAGGAGATTGTCTGATTGCATGGAGTCCCAGTTTCTATCATTTTCTGACAGAGGTACTCAGTTCACATCTCAGTTTTGGAGGGCCATGCAGAGAGGTATGGGTACGCAGGCAGAGTTGAGCATAACATTTCATCCCCAGACTGACGGGCAGTCAGAGAGGACTATTCAGATCTTGGAGGACATGTTGCGTACATGCGTGATTGATTTTGGTGGCTCGTGGGATCAATTTCTGCCACTAGCGGAGTTTGCATATAATAACAGCTACAGTCTAGTATTCAGATGGCGCCGTATGAGGCTTTATATGGTAGGAGGTGTAGATCTCCGGTTGGTTGGTTCGAGCCCGATGAGGCTAGGCTATTAGGCCCAGACTTGGTTCAAATGCATTGGAAAGGGTGAAGTTGATTTAGGAGCGACTTCGCACGGCTCAGTCTAGGCAGAAGAGCTATGCGGACCGGAAGGTTCGGGACGTGTCTTTCATGGAGGGTGATAAGGTACTGCTGAAGGTGTCACCCATGAAGGGTGTCTTGAGGTTCGGGAAGAGGGGAAAGCTCAGTCCCCGGTTCATTGGTCCTTTTGAGGTGCTTTAGAAGGTTGGAGAGGTGGCTTATAGACTTGCCTTTCCACCCAGCTTATCGAGTGTTCATCCGGTATTCCATGTGTCGATGCTCCGAAAGTATGTTGGTGACCCGTCCCATGTTTTGGACTTCAGCACAGTTCAGCTCGAGGATGATATGTCATATGAGGTTGAGCCGCTGGCCATTTTGGCTCGCGAGGTCAGAAAGTTGAGGTCAAAGGTGATAGCTTAAGTGAAGGTACAGTGGAGAGATCAACCAGTGTAGGAGGCCACTTGGGAGACCGAGCGGGAGATGCGGAGCATATATCCTCACTTGTTTGAGACTCCAGGTATGTTTCTAGACCCGTTCGAGGACGAACGTTTGTTTAAGAGGGGGAGAATGTAACGACCCGGTCGGGCGTTAGGTAGAACATGCATTATTTTCTCTGTTTCTGCCTTGTTGTAGCTTGGTTAGAGGTGTTAGAGTTGGTTGGTTCGGGTTCGGAGTGGTTATAGAGGGAATTGAGACACTTAGTCTCTAAAAATAGCCTTAGAGTTGGGAAAAGTCAACCGGGAGTTGACTTATTTGGAAACGACCTCGGAGTGCGGATTTTATGGTTCAGATAGCTTTGTTAGGTGATTTGGGACTTAAGAGTGTGTCCGGTATATTTTTGTGATGTTCGGTGTAGAATTAGGCTTGAATTGGCGAAAGTTAGTTTTTGGCGATTTCCGATTGGCAGTGGAAAATAGGTTATCTAGGTCGGAATGGAATTCTGACATTTGGAACAGGTTCGTAATGTCATTTTGGATATGTCTGCAAAATTTCAGGTCAATTGGAGTTGTTTTGGGGTAGTTTCGGCATCGTTGGTAGAATTTAGAAATTTCAAAGTTCTTAGGCTTGAATTCGATGAGTTTTTGGAGTTTTGATGTTGTTTTTGGTGTTTCAAAGGCTCGACTAAGTTTGAATGATCATTTAGGATGTATTGGTATATTTGGTTGAGGTCCCGAGGGCCTCGGGTGTGTTTCGGGTGGTTAACGGACTAAGTTTGGAAGTTGGGGAGTTGTAGAATTTTCTGGGTTTTTTCATCTGGTTTCCTTCTACGCGATCGCGGGAGGAGGCTTTCGATCGCGTAGGCATAGCTGGGGAAGGGCAGAAAACTTTAAGTTCAAAAACAAGGGTTTTTAACCATTTTTCGAAACTCCATTAGAGAGCTCGGAAGAAGGGAGATTTTGGAGAGATTTTCAGTGGGAGTCTTGTGGTAAGTGTTCCTTAATCACTTTTGGTCTAATTTCACTAACTAGTATTGATTATTACCATGTAATTTGTGGAATCAAAGTGGAAATTGGGGGGAAATGGGAAGAAAAGTTGGGAAATTCTTGTGATGATTTGAAGGGGTATTCGGGGTCGGATTTTGGTAAATTTGATATGGGTAGACTTGGGTGAAGATAAGGATTTCAGTTTTGTAAATTTTTCCGGATTCCGAGACGTGGGCTCGGGGGTCGGGTTTGACCAATTTCAGGATTTTTGAGTATTTTTGATAAATTTCGATTGGGATTCGTTCCTTAGCATATTATAATGATATACATCTGATTGTTGGTAGATTTGGAGCGCTCGGAGGCCGAATTTAGAGGCAAGGGCACTACGGAGTAGTGTTTTAGCCGGTTTTGAGGTAAGTAACGTCTTCAACCTTGGAACTGAGGGTTCGAAACCCCAAGTTATCTGATATTTTATATTAATTAAGGTGACGCACTTGCCAAGTGACGGGCATGCGGGCGTACACTGAATAGTTGTGGCCTGGCTCACCCCATGGCACTGCCTGAGGGTTACTTAAAGCTGATACTTGTACTGTGAAGGTTGTAATTACCTTGAACATATTAGAAATCATGTAAGTATAAATGTTAAGTCTTCACGCCGATACGTTCAGACCGGAATGGTCGATTGTTGCTGTCTCTATGTATAGTTATTCACTATTCTGTACTCAGTCCTGTTATAGCATATCATTTAATGCCTCATTCTAAAAAATTGTTAGATTATTTTCATATTATCATTGTTTGGGCTGATTTTTTTTATATAATTGAGGGTATTGTGAGCGAGATTGGAAAGTATAGACTGAGTGAGGCTTAGAGCCTGGTTTTGAGACAGTTATAATGGCCGGACTACACACCGCAGCGTCTCTTGAATCATGCCTTCGTTGGCTTGATATAGCGCTTGGGCTTATAGGTGCCCCTCCGGAGTCTTTACACCCCCAGTGAGCGCAATGATATTTAGGGATGGATCTTACCTGGACATGGATCTTGTCCTAGTGATATGTTCCGGAGATGGATCTTCTCCGTGGGGTTTATGTTCCGGAGATGGATCTTCTCTGTGGGGCTGGATTGGCCTTTTTCCTCATTACTGAGTGACTATATCACTATGTTTATCTATATTCCGGGATGGACCTTCCCTGGGCTTGATGGCCAATTCTAGTACTGAGTAGACTTCTTTATGAGAGTTTGGGTACTGTGTACATATCATTCCTGATTTTACATGAACTTATGCAAAGTTACAGACATAACTTGGTGCATTTTGCTTACTGTCATGTTCAAATTATATGTTATTGTTCATAATTATCGGAGGTTTAGTCTGTCACTACCTCTCAGCCCATATGTTGTTTTCGTTACTTACTGAGTTGGTGTACTCACGTTATACCATGCACCTTGTGTGCAGATCCAAGTACACCGGGACTCAGCTCGGGTCAGTGAGTAGCAGTAGTTTCATCAGAGTTGACGAAGTAGCAGCTGACGACCGTGATCTCGTCATTCTCTTCCCTTTCTACCTGTCGTATTTATTTTAGACTCTGATAGTCATTTTCCCCTTTACTACAATTATGTATTAGCAGCTCATGACTGTGTGACACCAGATCCGGGAGTTGTAGATTTTGGGTTTTTGGTTTCATAAGTTTCTTTTAAATACAGATCTTTATTATATTTAACTTCAGGCAGTTTAAAAATGGTATTTTCCTTAATAAACAGTTCAGGATTAGTTACAATAGGCGGCTGGCCTGGTTTCACGACAGGCGCCATCACCACTCCGAAATTGGGTCGTGACACAATGTTAGAAGTCGATTAATTAATTTCCTTAATTAATTACTTAAGAATAAATAATTAAATTTAAAATGAACTTAATTAAAATGATTCCCAACAACAATAAAATAAAATAATATTAGTGACCAATTAAATAAAACGAACCACGAACTAATCATATAAATAACTCTAAGACTACCCTAGGGTCTGGTGTCACAATTCACAAACTACTGAAGAATACTACAAATAATGGGCTGAAAGAAATAATATAATTGTTCTGAATATAATAAAACAGCGTTATGAAAATAGGAGAAGACTCTCGGGATCTGCGAACGCTGACAGATATACCTCGTGTCTCCGAATAAACGAATAGCCGCTCTAAATATCTCTACTGCTGGTCGGTGCCTGGATCTGCACAAAAGAGTGCAGAGTGTAGTATCAGTACAACCGACCCCATGTACTAAGTAAGTGCCGAGCCTAACCTCGACAAAGTAGTGACGAGGCTACGGAGGGGCATTAACAACATATAACCTGTGACAATAATATATATGCAATAACGAAATAAAACAATTCTACACGAACGAGAAAAATATAACTGAGACGATAAATATAAAGCAAGAAGGAATTCTAAACAAATAATTAAATACTGTAACATAAATAAAATAACTCAACCGCCTTTTCCAGGCCTCAGCTATAAGCAACTCTCAAATAATTTCCAAGTTTCCAAACTTTAACATTAAATAAAAATAGTGCCAAAAATATAAAAAATAGTAAGTTTTCAAATCTTTGTTTTCCTTTGAAAATCAGTAAAATATAAATGACCTCCCTTATCGCTCCTTGTTGCGGCGTGCAACCCACTCCCACTTGTCCTCCCTTATTGCTCCTCCCTAAATATATCACCCTTATTGCTCCTGTTGCGGCGTGCAACCCGATCCCACATGTCCACCCTTATCACTCTTTGTTGCGGCGCGCAACCCGCTCCCACCAGACATATCATATCAATTTATTTATAAAGAATTTCACAATTCAAGCCAAGCCTTTCAAAATATTGTTATTTCCACAATTTCAAACAGAAAACCATATAGCTCGTAAGCTTTAACCAATATCATTTCACAACAAAACCAACCAGAATATATGTAAATACCGTAACGCTGTCAATCCAACTCAGTCTTTATATACCATGATAGAATCAAGAGAACATCCAACACTTTTAACACACTTACAACAATAATTGGAAATAACTCAATGAAACCCAATAACCACGTGAACCTCAACAATTACGAAACAGTTAAACTGCAATTCTCACAACTTCCTGAATATTATCAAAACGAAACCAACAGGAATGTAAATATATATATAATTCGTAAAAATAATGCCACGCCTAGGGAAGGTCCATCCCGGAATATAGATAAACACAGTGACATAGTCACTCAGTACTGAGGAAATAGGCCAATCTAGCCCCGCGGAGAAGATCCATCTCCGGAACATATCACTAGGACAAGATCCATGTCCAGGGAAGATCCATCCCTAAATATCTGTGTGCTATCTAGGGGTGTAAAGACTCCGGAGGGGATCCTATAAGCCCAAGCGCTATATCAAGCCAACGAAGGCATTATTCAAGAGTCGTTGCGGTGTGCAGTCCGACCATTATAACTGTCTCAAAACCAGGCTCTAGGCCTCACTCAGTCTATACTTTCCAATATCGCTCACAATACCCTCAATTATATAACAAAATCAGCCCAAACAATGATAATATGAAAATAATCTAACAATTTTTTAGAATAAGGCATGAAATGATATGCTATAACAGGACTGAGTGTAGAATAGTGAATAACTATACATAGAGACAGCAACAATCGACCATTACGGTTTGAACGTATCGGCGTGAGGCCTTAACATTTATACTTACATGATTTCTAATATGTTCAAGGTAATTACAACCTTCACAGTACAAGTATCAACTTTAAGTAACCCTCAGGCAGTGCCATGGGGTGAGCCAGGCCACAACTATTCAGTGTACGCCCGCATGCCCGTCACTTGGCAAGTGCGTCACCTTAATTAATATAAAATATCAGATAACTTGGGGTTTCGAACCCTCAGTTCCAAGGTTGAAGACGTTACTTACCTCAAAACAGGCTAAAACACTACTCCGTAGTGCCCTTGCCTCTAAATTCGGCCTCCGAGCGCTCCAAATCTACCAACAATCAGATGTATATCATTATAATATGCTAAGGAACGAATCCCAATCGAAATTTATCAAAAATACTCAAAAATCCCAAAATTGGTCAAACCCGACCCCCGGGCCCACGTCTCGGAATCCGGAAAAATTTACAAAACTGAAATCCTTATCTTCACCCGAGTCTACCCATATCAAATTTACCAAAATCCGACCCCAAATACCCCTTCAAATCATCACAAGAATTTTCCAACTTTTCTTCCCATTTTCCCCCAATTTCTACTTTGATTCCACAAATTACATGGTAATAATCAATACTAGTTCGTGAAATTAGACCAAAAGTGATTAAGGAACACTTACCACAAGACTCCCACTGAAAATCTCTCCAAAATCTCCCTTCTCCCGCGCTCTCTAATGGAGTTTTGAAAAATGGCTAAAACCCTCGTTTTTGAACTTAAAGTTTTCTGCCCTTCCCCAGCTAGGCCTACGAGATCGCAAGCCTCCTCCCTCGATCGCGTAGAAGGAAACCAGATGAAAAACACCAGAAAATTCTGCAACTTCTCAACTTCCAAACTTGGTTCGTTAACCACCCGAAACACACCCGAGGCCTTCGGAACCTCAACCAAATATACCAATACATCCTAAATGATCATTCAAACTTAGTCGATCCTTCGAAACACCAAAAACAAAATCAAAACTCCAAAAACTCATCGAATTCATGCCTATGAACATTGAAATTTCTAAATTCTACCAACGATGCCGAAACTACCCCAAAATATCTCCGATTGACCTGAAATTTTGCAGACATATCCAAAATGACATTACGAACCTGTTTCAACTGTAGGAATTCCATTCCGACCCTGATAACCTACTTTCCATTGCCGGCCGGAAATCGCCAAAAACTAACTTTTGCCAATTCAAGCCTAATTCTACAACGAACATCACAAAAATATACTGGACACACTCTTAAGTCCCAAATCACATAACGAAGCTATTTGAACCATAAAATCCGCACTCCGAGGTCGTTTCCAAATAAGTCAACTCCCCGTTGACTTTTCCCAACTCTAAGGCTATTTTTAGAGACTAAGTGTCTCAATTTCCTCTATAACCACTCCGAACCCGAATCAACCAACTCTAACACCTCATGAAGAGTCTAACCAAGCTACAACAAGGCAGAAACAAAGAAAATAATGCTTGTTCTACGTAACGACCGACTGGGTCATTACACATTTGCTTGCCTAGCAAGTGTGGTGTTAGGCGCCATCACGATCCATAGGTTGGGAATTTGGGTCGTGACAACTTGTCTCCAGTTGATTGGCTGTTCAAGAATCCACACTTAACATACTTTATTTAAATGTGGACTGTAACATCGTCTCCCCCTTCGGAATAGTTTTCCCCGAATGTTGAATAATGGCCCATCTTTATTCGCATTGTTGTTTTCTATATGGGGAAGAAATGGGGGTATCTTTATTTCATATCTTCTTACACTTTCCATGTCATTTCTTCCTTATTCTTGTTCCTCCAAAGTACTTTAACTTAAGCCACTTCTTTAGTTTGCAGCTTACAGATTTGTCGATCTAAGATGGCTACCGGAACTTCTTTGTAAGATAGGTCTTCTGTAACTTGGATATCTTCAATAGGGTAACACGGGATTGATCACTTAAGCACTTTTAGAGAAAATACACGTGGAATAGCGGATGTGTTACTTCGAATTTCGGGGGCAACTCAAGTTCATAAGCCACATGACTGACCTTCTGTATAATTCGATATGGTCCGATATACCGGGGGCTGAGTTTGACTCATTTGCCAAATACCAACATGCCTTTCATAGGTGACACCTTCAAGAACACCCATTTTCCTATAGAGAACTCCAGATCTCGTTGTTGGTTATCCGAGTAAGATTTCAGCCTGCTCTGGGCAGCCAACAATTGGTTTCAAATTAGCTTCACCTTCTCTACATCATGCTATACCTGCTTTGGCCCCAACTGTGAGCAAGTAATTTTTCACCTATTAAAATACACCTACAAAATTTGATAAATAAATTAATTTTATAGACTTTTTGTGTAAATTTAGTGTGTATTTATGAATTATCTGCATTTAGGATCATAATTTATCTTTTAAAATTTATAAATTCAATTACAAAATATTTAAAAACTTTTATTATCTTGCATAATTAGGTTTTGGTTTAATATACAACTTAGTTGCATAATTTAATCATTTTTATTAGGAAGAAATTACAAAATTTGTTCTTCAGGTAATTATAAGTATTAATTAATGGCTTTTGTTGACTCATTACATCATAATTAAATTAAATTGTGTTAAAATTAATTAATATATTATAAAATTTAATTAGCATTGATTTAATTGGTTTATAATTAGCCTAAGTTGTCTAAAAACGCTAAAATCGGATTGGGCCACTTCTAAATCCAGGCCCAAATCCCCTTTCTTCCTAATACCCATATAAACCCCAGCCCAGTTCAGCCTAACCTATCCAAACCCCCACCTTAACCAAAAGACACCGTTTTAGACCCCATCAACCCCAACCGTTGGATCATCTTGATCCAACGGTCCTGAACTGACCCCCTCCCTACTATATATATATGTCCAAACAGTCCCTACCCTACCCCTCCCTCAGAACTCACCCCCCAATACCCCAACCCATCTCCCTCGTCTCTCTATTACCCAACTCCCTGCCGCCGTCCACCACCGTGGTCCACCGGCCGAAAATCGCCTCTCGGCGGCAGACCATCTCCAAATTAAACCAAACTCACCCCAGACAATCTCCTTCCTCCCCTCAACTCCAATCTCTCATCTATTTCCCCAGAAACCTCACCAAATTCCGGTAATTTTAGATCTACAAATCAGAAACCCTAAAAAATCGACCCTGGACGAATTGGAGCAAATTAATGGCTCAAACCTACGTGAGTCACTTACTTTTGACAAGAGCGAGTGATTCACGTGGGTTTGACTCGTTTCAAACCCCGCCAGAATCCGGCCAACCTTGTCCTACTAACTGGTACTCCCTCTGACTCTCTTTCTTTGTTTAAAATTAGTTACATAAGTTCCAATTCTTCCTTGAACCGTTAATTTAGGGTTTTTATGATTTTTCCGGGATTTGTTTAATTCTGAGTTGATAAGTTAGCATGTGCTGAAATTATTTACTTAAATCAGTGTTCGATTTGTTTTAGTCTAGTGATTCTGAGTTTTGATTAAGTTTCCATCTCTATGTTCTCTGTCCTATTCTCCATGATTCCTGACTCTATTAGTTTATTGAGTAGAAATTATTAACCTAAACCTTCTTTGTTTTAGTTCTCCGTTTATAGATCTAAATGGCTACCTAGGTTAAGCTCTGTGAACTCTTAGTGTTAGGATTTCCCTAATCGTTTGTTTAAATTCCAGTTGTGTTGATATTGAATAAATAGGCTTGCATGTTTAGCTTGTTTCTTGTTGTTTAATATCACTGTTAGTTTTGCATGTTTAGCTTAGGGTTTCATCTTATTATGGTGTTTCCTGTTTTAATTCATGATAGGTATTAATAAATCTCCATCATAGTAATCATACATTTTTTAGGCTGATTTAAAATTAATAACCTAGGTTTAATTCCTAATTTTTATTCACTGATTCTGTATTGTTAATTTAGGGTTGCATATTTATATTCTTTGGTTTTATCGATTGCTTGTTTAATTCTTGATTTTTATTGAAACCAAGTTATCAGATTAAGCTTTCCCTGCCATACCCCTTCTCTGCTTTATGTGTAAAAAATATACATACCTAAGTTCATATAACTATAGTAATCATGCATGATTAGGGATCATTTTATAGGTTTAATTCTGATTTGATTATCCCTGAAAAATTGAATTCTGATCTTTTGTACATGATTAGTTAATGTAGGCTCATATTCTTGTGCACTGCCTTAAAATAGAAATTGACTTCTAATTTAGGATAATTTATTAAGTATACTTGATTAACTAATTACACATGTTAGGATCATTTGAATTAGTCCAAGTCCTGAAAATAGCCCATTTATGTTCAATTGCTAAATTTGTTTAGGTTTTTGTTTCAATTCACTTTTGAAGAAGCTTAGCTTTTAGCTTCTTCATTAGTGTTAACTATTAAGTTTAATTGCCTAATTAGATCAAAATTAGCCAACTTAATAAGTAACTTGAACATTAAGGGGTAATTTCAGGGTAGTTTAGGAACTCTAAGTGAAGAATCTTGGTTGTAACAGCTCAAGAAACTTCTAGAATGAAGATAAATATCAAAATAAAATAAGAAAGTTATTAAATTAGATTTTTCTGGGTAAAAACAGTAAATTTCAGGGGTAAAAAAGGCTGTAAAATAGAAGAATTTTCTGGAAATGGTACAATTGTCCTAGTTGTTACAAAGATCCTGAAAATAGGATAAGGAGGATAGTTGTACTGTACTGTTTTTAAATTTTAGGATAAGGAATATTCCTTAAATATATCCTCCCTAGGCATCCTATATATAGGCTACTCTCATTCTGAAAAAGACATACACATTATAAATAAATACCTCCTTAAAAACTGATGGATATACTGCTCTAAAAAAATACAGAAATTCGGAAAAATCCTCTTTTGAAATACATATTTATGTTCTCTTCTATTAATTTCAAACCAAAAATTCTTGAAAACTCTTTATATTATGGCAACAAGATATGGTTTCAATGCATTGTCTGGATCTGTTTTTTGCTATTGATTTTCTGGGGTAAAAACTGGTCATTTTGAGCTGATTTTTCTGATTTCTTTCTGGCATGTTGTTGTTGGTGCTTTTGCCGTTGGTTACACTATTAATCTTCCTACTTCTGACCTTTATTTGGTCAGTTTTCTTGTTGTTGTTTTTTTTCACTTTTAAGGTATGTAACAACTTTTTGCTTTAAATAGAATCTCCTTTGCTCAAATGTCTACGCTTGTTGGTGTTTAGCTTAAATCTGTTGTGTATGGTTATTTGTTTTTCCTGATTAGCATGAATACATTGCTTGTTTAAGTCTATTTATAATTGTAGGGGTAGCAATACTGTTCTAGGTTCAAAACAGCATTAAGGGAAGTGAATTTGGCCATTAGTTGGTCAGATCTACCCCGTAATAATGCATAACCCTTTTTTTGTTTGTTGTTAGAAAATCAGTAGAAATTTGCAGGTATTTGATTCTGTCGTTATGAGCAATTCTAGGCTGGTTCAGGCTGAAGCGGAAGTAGTTCAGAAATGCTATTTAGCTTAGGGCCTCTATTTTCATGTTTGATAGAAGGAAAATTGTATTTTTGTATTGTCATGACCATGTGAAAGTTTTATCTTTGTAAAACAACTATATCCTTTGCCTTTTTCATTCTGAACTGTTGTAATGAACTGTATCACCTTATTACTTTGAGTAGCTTCGATTCTTGCCTTTAAACTGGATATAAGAGATGGGCCAGACTTATGAAATGGTCCAATAAGCCTAAATAAGTCTGGACCCTAGGCCATTTGGCCTGGGGTGTAAAGTCCCCAATTATTTTATTAAGATTGCTGTTAGAAATATTATTCTGATTCTCCAATCCAGGAAATTCAATTTCAGCCGTATATGGATTTTGAGTCCACTAGACTCTACGGCTACATGACCCAGTTAGGCCGTGTCTTGAGTTAAACTGGGCCATCCTTACCTTATTGACCTGTGTGAGGTTTGGTTTAACTAAATACAGCTTTTATGTTAATTGAGAGAAAAATGTTCAAACTTGTTAGACATTTTTTTAACTGTCATCTATGACTCTAATTTGAACCATTCTTAATTGGACTCTCTTTTCATTTTGTGCACTTTGTCTTCTTTACATAATGTTTCTTTGTTTAGTTGGACAGTCCCTATTTGTCACGACCCAAAATCCCATCTTCAGACCGTGATGGCGCCTAACGTTGAACCCGCTAGACAAGCCAACGTTTTGAATAAATAAACCCATTAACAGTTAAAAGAACAGGATAACTAAGTCAACTGTGATTAACAATATGAAAGTTAACTAATTTCAGAACTATATAACAAGCTTCGAAATAAATCCCGTAAATTTAACCCAGAACTGGTGTCACAAACTCACAAACTGTCTCTGAGATTACTAAATACAAGGGTCTGAAAGATAAATACATATAACTATCTTTGAACTATAAAAATAAGACAAAAAATGAAGAAGGAGGGCAGAAGGTGACGCCAAGGCCCACGAACGTTTGCGGGACTACCTCGATGTCTCCTGAATGGACTGAAGGATACTCCCTCTGTCAATGTCCACCGGTTCCGGCTGCATAATCTACACAAAATAAAGAAGTGCAGGTGTAGCATCAATACAACCGACCTCATGTAGTGAGTAAGTGTCGAGCCTAACCTCGGCAAAGTAGTGACGAGGTTAGGACCGACAACAATGCATACCTGTGAAATTCTATACTCAAACAGAAAATAATAACGGAAATAACAAGTAAATACAGGTACGGGGGAGAACATGCTGGGGATAAAGGGGCCACAATAACTAGAATAGCTAAACAATGTAATAACTAAGATGTAGATATAAAAGCAGGAATTTAACAGCTCAGTACAAGTAAATAAACAACAAAAGGCACGGCAGATCCCCTCGTGCATAACCTCACAATCGCTCGGCACGGAATGTCCCCTCGTGCGATAAATAATAAAATCACTCAGCACGGAATGTCCCCTCGTGCGATAAATAATAAAATCACTCAGCACGGAATGTCCCCTCGTGCGATAAATAATAAAATCACTCGGCACGGAATGTCCCCTCGTGCATAACCTCACAGTCGCTCGACACGGAATGTCCCCTCGTGCATAATATATGACAATAGCAGCAATTTGGTATGAAAATTAAGCAGTAGGAAAACCTCAAATGTACAGAAATAATCAACAAAATTCTATCATCCCGGCAAGGGACTCAACTATAACCAATCTCACTCAGAAATAATAATTTCAACAGTAAAATCCTCAACTGAAAAAATAATCATTAACTTCCCACTTCATGAAACAACCTCGATGTATCACTCCCAATTAACCAGTTAGTCATAACACAAAGAATACCAATAACACAATTAAATTATAAAGTTTGACTCACGGGCATGCTTGACCACAACATATAGGTACTCGTCACCTCACCTATACATTGGACATGATATAACACATAGCACATAGACACTATACATATTCCCTCAAGCTAAGGTTAGGCCAAACACTTACCTCGATGCCTCGAACACAATCAAGCCTTAATTACCTCATATAACACATATCACATAGACACTATACATATTCCCTCAAGCTAAGGTTAGGCCAAACACTTACCTCGATGCCTCGAACACAATCAAGCCTTAATTACCTCTTTACCTCTTGGTTCCGCCACCAACACGCTCATATCTAGCCATAAATTACTTAATTATATCAATAAAGGCTGATTGAATCGATTCTAATGCATGGAAATGAGTTTTCTAAAGTTTTTTCCAAAAAGTCAAAAATTGACTTCGGGCCCGCTTGGTCCAAACCCGAAATTCGAACCAAAACCCGATTACCCATTCACCCCCGAGCCCGTGTATATAATTGGTTTTGGAAATCCGACCCCAAATTGAGGTCTAAGTTCCCAAATTTCGGTATCCTTAGGTCTTTCCCCAAAATTCCCAATTTTCCCATGAAAACCCTAGATTCTAGGATGTAATCTTGTAAAAAGAAGTTAAAGAGTAAAGAAATTGAGTTAGAAATCATTTACCAATGTTTTTGAAAAAGAAAAGTGTAAAATCGCCTCTTACGTTTAGGGTTTTTTGAAAAGTGGAAAATAGCTGAAAATTACGTTATTTATAGGTACCCCCTCCCAGGCCTCCACCGCGGTCCGCGGTAAGACGACCGTTGTCGCGAAGGCCTTATTGCAAGTTCTCTGAAGTTCGACCACCGCGGTCCGCGGTAAAGCGACCGCGACCGCGGTGCTGCTGCAGGTCTCTCTGAAGTCTTCCACCGCGGTCCGCGTTAAGGCGACCGCGACTGCGAAGGGAGCACCGCGGACCGCTCTAGGGCGACCGCGGCCGCGCTCCCAGGTTCAAAGACATGTTACTGCACCTGCAATACTCAGTGAATTTCAGTGTAATGCAACCCGGAACCTACTCGAAACTATCCCGAGCCCTCGGAACCTCAAACAAAAGTGCACACAACCTCGGAAACACGTTACAGGCTTATTCCAGTATTTAAAACACCGAATCACTATCGTAAACATCGAATTACACCTCAAATCACATAAAATTTCTCAACCTTTCTCAAACTTCACATTTTCCCACTTTCAGTTCAAACCTCATCAAATTCAACTCTGTCTCTCACCAATTTTCACAAATATTCAATTTAAACATATTGGATTTATCCTGGCTCCGTCACCATAGTACGGGCCTCAATTACACAGGTTTCCATCTTATTTCTTTTTCAAAACCCTTATAGTTTTCAGAAAAGTGTTTTCTTTAAAATTTCATTATTTCATCAATATTTTTCACATAAAGGCTTCCCGGCTACGCGCCCGGGCTGCTCTACACAACAAAGTGAGATAAGAAGAAGGCTTTCACGGCCTCGACAAATAGATTTTGATAACATTATACAGGATGATTTTTCGGGTCATCACAATCTCCACCTCTAAAAAAAACGTTCGTCCTCGAACGGACATAGAGATATACTTGGATCGGGGAAAAGATGGGGATATCGATCCCGCATATCGAACTCGGATTCCCAAGTCGCTGCCTCAACAGGATGACCCCTCCATTGAACACGAACTGAAGGAAAACTCTTCGATCTCAACTGACGGATCTGCCGGTCCAAAATTGCTACCGGCTCTTCCTCATAAGACAAGTCTTTGTCCAACTGGGCAGAGCTGAAATCTAACACATGGGACGGGTCACCATGATATTTCCGGAGCATTGACACATGAAACACCGGATGAACTGAGGATAACCCTGGAGGTAATGCAAGCATGTATGCTACCTCCCCCACCTTGTCAAGAATCTCAAACGGCCCAATATACCTAGGGCTCAGCTTGCCTTTCTTCCCAAATCTCATCACACCCTTCATGGGCGACACACGAAGCAATACTCTATCTCCAGTCATAAATGCCAAATCTCGAACTCTGCGATACGCATAACTCTTCTGCCTGGACTGGGCTGTACAAAGTCTATCCCTGAATAATCTTCACCTTGTCCAAGGCATCCTGGACTAACTCAGAACCCAACAATCTAGCCTCTCCCGGCTCAAACCATCCGACTGGAGACCGATACCATCTACCATACAACGCCTCATACGGAGCCATATGAATGCTCGACTGATAGTTGTTGTTGTTGTAGGCAAACTCAGATAAGGGAAAGAACTGGCCCCATGAACCACCAAAGTCAATGACACAAGCCCGCAACATATCTTCCAAAATCTGAATAGTACGCTCGGACAATCCGTCCGTCTATGGATGAAACGTTGTGCTCAACTTAATCTGTGTGCCCAACTCTCGCTGAAATACTCTCCAGAAATGGGAGGTAAACTGAGTACCTCGGTCTGATATAATGGAGATGGACATCCCATGCAATCTGACAATCTCTCTCATATAGATCTTTGCCAACTTCTCCGCTGAATACGAGACTGATACCAGAATGAAGTGTGCTGACTTGGTCAGCCTATCCACAACAACTCACACTGCATCAAACATCCTCTGAGTCCGTGGGAGTCCAACTACAAAATCCATGGTGATACGCTCCCACTTCCACTCAAGAAGACGAATCTGCTGCATCAAACCACCGGGTCTCTGGTGCTCGTACTTAACTTGTTGACAGTTCAAGCATCGAGATACATAGGCTACAATATCCTTCTTCATCCTACGCCACCAATAATGCTGCCGCAAGTCCTGGTACATCTTTGCGGCGCCCGAATGAATGGAATACCGAGAACTATGGGCCTCCTGTAGTATCAGCTCACGAATACCATCAATGTCCGGTACACAAATGCGACCCTGCATCCTCAACACTCCCTCCTCATCAACCGTAACCTGCTTGGCATCTCCGTGCCTGACCCTATCCCTAAGGACACATAAATGACGATCATCATACTGCCTGGCCCGAATACGGTCATACAATGAAGAACGGGCCACGGTATGGGCCAAAACACTACCAGTCTCATAAACCTCCAATCTCACGAATCGGTTGGCTAAAGCCTGAACATCCAAAGCAAGAGGTCGCTCTTCGACTGACAAATAAGCAAGACTACCCATACTAGCTGACTTACGACTCAAAGCATCGGCCACCACATTGGCCTTCCCCGGATGATACAGAATAGTAATATCATAGTCCTTCAACAACTCTAACCACCTCCTCTGCCTCATGTTCAACTCCTTTTGCTTGAACAGATATTGCAAACTCTTGTGATCCGAACACCTCACATGGCACACCATACAAATAGTGCCTCCAGATCTTCAACGCATGAACAATAGCTGCTAACTCCAAATCATGAACTGGATAATTCTTCTTGTGAACCTTCAACTGACGAGAAGCATAGGCTATGACCTTGCCGTCCTGCATCAACGCTGCACCAAGCCAAACTTGTGAAGCATCATAATACACGGTATACGGTCCTGAATATGTGGGCAAAAATAACACCGGTGTCGTGGTCAAGGCTGTCTTGAGCCCCTAAAAGCTCACCTCACACTCTTCAGACCACCTGAACTAGGCACCCTTCTAAGTCATCTTGGTCATCGGGGCTGCGATAGATGAAAAGCCCTCGACAAATCGGCGATAATAACCTGCTAAGCCCAAGAAACTCCGAATCTCTGTAGCTGAAGTGGGCCTAGGCCAATCTCTGACTGCTGAAATCTTCTTGGGATCCACTTGAATACCCTCTGCCGACACGACATGGCCCAGAAATGCCACAAAACTCAACCAGAACTCACACTTAGAAAACATGGCATACAACTGCCTATCCCTCAGAGTCTGGAGGACGACTCGAAGGTGTTGCTCATGGTCCTCTCATCTACGGGAGTAAATCAAGATATCATCAATAAACACAATCACGAACGAGTCGAAATATGGCCTGAACACACGGTTCATCAACTCCATAAAACAACGTGGGCATTTGTCAACCCAAATGACATCACCAAGAACTCATAATGCCCATAACGAGTGCGAAAGGCTGTCTTAGGGACATCAGACGCCCTAATCCTCAGATGATGGTAACCAGATCTCAAATCTATCTTGGAGAACACTGTGGCACCCTAAAACTGGTCAAATAAGTCATCAATCCTCGGCAAAGGATACTTGTTCTTGATAGTAACCTTGTTCAACTGCCGATAGTTAATACACATCCTCATAGAGCCATCTTTCTTCTTCACAAACAACACTGGAGCACCCCAAGGAGATATACTAGGCCTAATGAAGCCTTTATCCAACAAATCCTGCAATTTCTCCTTTAGTTCCTTCAGCTCTGGCGGGGCCATACGATACGGCAAAATAGAAATCGGCTGAGTGCCCTGAGCCACCTCAATACAAAAGCCAATATCCCTGTAGGGTGGCATACTTGACAGGTCAGCAGGGAATACCTCTGGAAACTCACGAACCACGGGCACAGACTCCATAGAAGGAACCTCGGCACTAGAATCACGAACGTAGGCCAAATAGGCCAGACAATCCTTCTCGACCATGCGCCGAGCCTTCACATAAAAAATAACTTTACCAGAAAAATGACTAGGAGTCCCTCTCCACTCCAAACGAGGTGCTCCTGGTAAGGCTAAGGTCACTATCTTGGCATGACAGTCCAGAATAGCATGATAGGGAGATAGCCAATCCATCCTAACATCAAAGTCAACCATATTCAGAAGCAAAAGATCAACCCGAGTCTCCATACCACCAATAACTACTAAGCAAGCACGGTAGACTCGATCTACCACTATAGAATCACCCATCGGGGTAGACACATATACAAGAGCACTCAGGGAATCATGGGGCATTCTCAAATAAGGGGCAAAGTATGAAGACACATAAGATAAAGTAGAACCCGGATCGAATAACAAAGAAGCATCTCGGCTGCAAACTGAAACCGTACATGTGATAACTGCGTCAGAGGCCTCAGCCTCAGGCCTGGCCGGAATAGCATAGCATCGGGGCGGAGCCCCTCTAACCTAAACATCTATGGGTCGACCTACTGCGGCCTGACCTCTACCTCTCGTCGCATGTCCTCCACCTCTATGAGTCTGACCTCCTCCTATGGCACCACGACCACCCCTAGCTGGCTGAAGGGGTGAGGGTGCACCTGATGCGGGAACCATGGCACGGGAACCCTGATACTGAGAACCACCAAAACCTCGGGGGAAAAACCTGGAAATATGCCCCATACCACCGCAAGTGAAGCAAGACCTCGGCTGCTGAGGATACTGACCCTGGAACTGTCCTTAACGACCAGAATGACCACCCTGAAAGCTCTGAATCAGTGGTGCACTGATGGGAGCTAAAGGTGCACTGCGGGATACCTGGAGTGGCGACTGATAAGGCATAGGGGGATGACCTCTGCCAAAGGAATCTCTGCCTCCAGATGAGGCACCACTGAATCGGCCAAAATGACGAGGTCTCTTGTCAGACCCCTGACCACTGCCCTGTGATAATACCATCTCAATGCGCCTGGCCACATCGGCTGCATCCTAAAAAGAGATATCAGTACCCGTCTCTCTGGCCATCTGAAGTCTGATGGGCTGAGCTAGACCCTCAATAAATCTCCGAACCCTCTCCCGATCAGTGGGGAGTATCATAATAGCATGCCTGGCTAGAGTAATGAACCTGGTCTCGTACTGAGTGACAGACATGGAGCCCTGCTGGAGACGCTCAAACTGCCTCCAAAGATCCTCTCTCTGAGTAACTGGAAGAAACTTCCCCAAGAATAACTCGGAGAACTGAGCCCAAGTCATAGGTGCAGACCCAGCTGGTCTGGTCAAGTAGAAATTTCTCCACCAAGTCTTGGCGGTGCCAGAAAGACGAAATGTAGCAAAGTCAACTCCATGGGACTCCACTATACCCATGTTCCGAAGAACCTCATAACAACTGTCCAAATAATCCTGGGGATCCTCTGATGGTGCGCCAGTGAAAGTAGTAGGGAATAACTTGGTGAATCTATCCAATCTCCATAGAGCATCTGCTGACATAGCTGCTCCATCAACTGTCGGTGCCACAATACCCGGCTGAGCTACTCCGGTTGTATGAGGTGCCGGAGTTTGAAACTGAGGATCTAACTGCTCTAGTGTACAAGTAGCAGAAGTTTGGGTCCCTCCCCCAGCCTGAGAGATGGCTGGTGCAGTAGGAAGAAGACCGGCCTGAGCCACACTCTCCATGAGTCCCACTAAGCGGACTAGAGCATCCTGAAGCAACGCGGTAGCAATGAACCCCTCTGGGACCTGAGCTGGTCCAACTGGAACCGTCTAAGCAGGAACCTCACCGGCATAGTCTACCTGTGGGTCCTCTAATGGAGCTGCTGCTCTAGCTCTGCCTCGGCCTCTAGCACGACCTCGGTCTCGGCCCCTCGTAGGAGCTGTGACAGGAGTATCGGACTACTGATCGGAACTCAGGGAAGCACGCGTCCTCGCCCACTGCGAGAGAGTAGAATGGGAACTCGATTAATATTTACAATCACATCGCACGACAGAGAAGAAGGAGTGTGAAGTTATTCCTCACTTTGCAGCCTTTAGGGGATAAGTACAGACGTCTCCGTACCGATCCCTCAGACTCTACCAAGTTTGTCCATGAGTTGTGAGACCTAAGCAACCTGGGGCTCTAATACAAACTTGTCACGACTCGAAATCCCACCTTCAGGTCGTGATGGCGCCTAACATTGAACCCGCTAGACAAGACAACGTTTTTAATAAATAAACCCATTAACAGTTAAAAGAACAGGATAACTAAGGCAACTGTACAATATGAAAGTTAACTAATTTTAGAACTATATAACAAGCTTCGAAATAAATCCCGTAAATTTAACCCAGAACTGGTGTCACTAACTCAAGAACTGTCTCTGAGATTACTAAATACAAGGGTCTGAAAGATAAATACATATAACTGTCTTTGAACTATAAAAATAAGACAAAAATGGAGGAGGAGGGTAGAAGGTGACGCCAAGGCCCACGAACGTCTACAGGACTACCTCGATGTCTCCTGAATGGACTGAAGGATACTCCCTCTGTCAATGTCCACTGGGTCCGGCTGCGTAATCTGCACAACATAAAGAAGTGCAGGTATAGCATCAGTACAACTGACCCCATGTACTGAGCTAACCTCGGCGAAGTAGTGACGAGGCTAGGACCGACAACAATACATACTTGTGCAATACTATATTCAAACAGAAAATAATAACGAAAATAACAAGTAAATACAGGTACGGGGGAGAACATGCTGGGGATAAGGGGGCCACAATAACTAGAATAGTTGAACAAGGTAATAACTAAGATGTAGAGATAAAAGCAGGAATTTAACAGCTCAGTGCAAGTAAATAAACAACAAAAGGCACGGCATGTCCCCTCGTGCATAACCTCACAATCGCTCGGCACGGAATGTCCCCTCGTGCGATAAATAATAAAATCACTCGGCACGGAATGTCCCCTCGCGCGATAAATAATAAAATCACTCGGCACGGAATGTCCCCTCGCGCGATAAATAATAAAATCACTCGGCACGGAATGTCCCCTCGCGCGATAAATAATAAAATCACTCGGCACGGAATGCCCCCTCGTGCGATAAATAATAAAATCACTCGGCACGGAATGTCCCCTCGTGCATAGCCTCACAGTCGCTCAGCACGGAATGTCCCCTCGTGCATAATATATGACAACAACAGCAATTTGGTATGAAAATTAAGCAGTAGGAAAACCTCAAATGTACAGAAATGATCAACAAAACTCTATCATCCCGGCAAGGGACTCAGCTATAACCAATCTCACTCAGAAGTAATAATTTCAACTGTAAAATCCTCAACCGAACAAATAATCATTAACTTCCCACTTCATGAAACAACGTCGATGTATCACCCCCAATTAACCATTTAGTCATAACACAAAGAATACCAATAACACAGTATAAGTTATAAAGTTCGACTCACGGGCATGCTTGACCACTACATATAGGTACTCGTCACCTCACTTATACATTGGACATGATATAACACATAGCACATAGACTCTATACCTATTACCTCAAGCTAGGGTTAGGCCAAACACTTACCTCGATGCCTCGAACACAATCAAGCCTTAACTACCGCTTTACCTCTTGGTTCCGCCACCAACACGCTCATATCTAGCCACAAATTACTTAATTATATCAATAAAGGCTAATTGAATCGATTCTAATGCATGGAAATGATTTTTCTAAAGTTTTCCCCAAAAGTCAAAAATAAACCCCGGGTCTGCTTGGTCCAAACCCGAAATTCGAACCAAAACCCGATTACCCATTCACCCCTGAGCCCGGGTATATAATTGGTTATGGAAATCCGACCCCAAATTGAGGTCTAAGTTCCCAAATTTCGATATCCTTAGGTCTTTCCCCAAAATTCCCAATTTCCCCATGAAAACCCTAGATTCTAGGATGCAATCTTGTAAAAAGAAGTTAAAGAGTAAAATATTTGAGTTAGAAATCACTTACCAATGTTTTTGAAGAAGAAAAGTGTTTAGAAAATCGCCTCTTACGTTTAGGGTTTTTTCAAAAGTGGAAAATAGCTGAAAATTACGTTATTTATAGGTACCCCCTCCCAGGCCTCCACCGTGGTCCGCGGTAAGACGACCGCGGTCGCGAAGGCCTTATTGCAGGTTCTCTGAAGTTCGACCACCGCGGTCCGCGGTAAAGCGACCGCGACCGCTGTGCTGCTGCAGGTCTCTCTGAAATCTTCCACCGTGGTCCGCGCTAAGGCGACCGCGACCGCTAAGGGAGCACCGCGGACCGCGCTAGGGCGACCGCGGCCGCGCTCCCAGGTTCAAAGACTTGTTACTGCACCTGCAATACTCAGTGAATTTCAGCGTAATGCAACCCAAAACTATCCCGAGCCCTCGGAACCTTGGGGCATCACCTTCCACGACCACCCACTGTAAGAGGTAAGTAAAACCCCATAAAACT
>MDKH01115055.1:0-23679 GCA_005239495.1 Nicotiana undulata | reverse complement strand
TGGAACACACCGTCAATATCTAAGCTAGGGTCTCCTGAAGACCCGGAATAACAATAGGCACTGTCGGTGCCTGATCCTGTTCCGCTGGAGCTCCATCGACTGGAACCTGATCCTGAACGATAGGGGGATCTTGTGGTACCACCCCGGCTGCTGCCTGAGCTGGCCCCCTACCTCTACCACGGCCTCGACCCCTTGTGGGTCTGGCTGGTGCCTGGTCACCCTGGTCGGTATTGCGTGTCCTCACCATCTGTGAGAGAATGAAACAACGTAAGTTTAGATTTCAAGAATCAATAGATAGGCACGAAAGAGTCCAAGAAAATAGAGAAGTTTCCTAAAAATTTTGCAGCCTCTCGAAGATAAGTACAGACGTCTCCGTACCGATCCGCAAGACTCTACTAAACCTGCTCATGACCGTTGAGTCCTATGTTACCTAGTGCTCTAATACCAACTTGTCACGACCCCAAATCCTAACAGGCCGTGATGGCTCCTATCGTGGAACTAGGCTAGCCAACCATCACCTTACTACGCGTTTATTCAATTATAACAGTTCATAATTAAATAATAAGCATGCAACCATAGCATAAATAATATAATTATGTCTTAGCGTCCCCATAATATTCTAAACCACCTCCCAAGAACTAGAGTCAATAGTTATGAGCATCTAAGAATAAATAAATCTAACTCTACTAAAACTATGATATATGTCTCTGAATCAAATGCTAAAACTAAATAAGGAAGGGAAATGAAGAAGCTGTGGATGCTGGACAGCTACCTCGAAATCCCGTGAAAATGCTGCTATCAAACTGCGTCAGCTACTGCTGCGAACTAGTACCAGGATCTATGCACACAGGCACAGGGAGTCTTTATGAGTATGCCAACTTAGTAGTAATGAAAATAAATCACTGTCTGAGTAATATAAACACACAGAACAGATACACAATTCTACAAAACCAGTAAAACACCAAGTCACCAAGTAACATTCATCAATCATAAGTTCGAAATCCGTTTTCAGAAATCCTTTGAAAACAAGTACAATATCAGTATATCTCAGTAAAGTTCTTAGTGAAAGCCGGTTTGAAAACGAAGTAAATCATAGTTCGAAAACTCAGTAAAAATCTTAATAAAACTGCCCCTCGGGCCATAATCATTTCTTATCACAATATCTTTCAGTATTAGCCCATTAGGCGACCTCACAATCACTCTGCCCATCAGGAAACCTCACAATCAATCTGCCCATCAGGCAACCTAACAATCACTCTGCCCATCAGACAACCTCACAATCACTCTTCATAAGCCCCGCGGGCATCACTCAATCGGTACCGGCGCTCACTGTGGGTGTGTTACAGACTCCGGAGGGGCTCCTACAGCCCAAACGCAATAATAAGCCACCGCATGGCATAAATCACACACAATATAGGCCCGCACCCTCACTCATATCATATCATCCTCACAATATAGGCCATCAGCCTCACTCAGTCAGACACTCTCAATTTGCCCTTCAGGACATAATATACCGGGTTCTCGACCCAAAACAGTATTTCATTTTCAAGAAGTAGTATCAAAATACTCTAAGTGTCAAAACAATTTCACAGAAAAGACTGAGTGAAAAATCATACCATAACAGTGAGTAAAATATAGTAAACACAACCCTCAAAGGGTAAACAAGTCGGCACTAGGCCCCAAACACGGCTTACAACCCAATTCATATCATAATAAAATAATACTAATTTAAGCAAAGGCTTAAAAATCGGTTTCGCAACTCAATAGTCGCCTAAATAGGAAACAGGATTCCAAAGTTTCCACCTTTTCATTTCAAAACCCGTGAAAGGGTGCATAGTCCGGGGTTTCATACCCTTAGGACAAGATTTAAAGACATTACTTACCTCAAAACTAGCCCGAAATTATTCCGCAACACGCTTGCCTCTCGAATCAACCTCCAAAGGCTCCAAATCTACCAAGTTCAGATTTGTATCATCAATATATGCTTAAGGAACAAATTCCAATTGAAAAATGTCGAATTTAACTCAAAAATCTGAAACCGGTCAAAATCGGACCACCGAGCCCGCGTCCCGAAACTCAGAATTTTTTTACAGAAAAGTGTTCTTCATCTTCCCACGAGTCCGTACATATAAAGAACACCAAAATCGGAGTCCGTTTGACCCCTCAAATCGACCCTTGAAGGTCTCATAATCTCATGCCCCAAAATCCTATTTTTCTACTGTTTTTCATGAATTAAAGGATGGGATTATGATCTATAATCACCCATAATCAAGTTTTAATGACTAGAACACTTACCTCAATGAAGAACAAGGATTTCCCTCTTCAAAATCGCCCCTAAGAGCTCTTTTCCCTACAACAATGGTGTAAAAAGGGGTTTATGTCGCAGAGGGTTTATTATTTAACTGCCCAGTTATTCATGCACTGCGATCGCGAATGTACTCACGCGATCGCGAAGAACAAATCTCCCAGGCCCACAAAAGGCCCTATGTGATTGAAGCATAAGCCACGCGATCGCAATTCAATGGAACCTCGACCCACGCGATCGTAAAGAACAACTGACTCCGCTCCCCACGGGCCTGGCTAACTCTACGCGATCGCGATGAACCCCACGCGATCGCACTGAAATGACCTCCAAAGCTACGTGATCACGACCCTTATTCCGCGATCGCACTGAACAAATTCACCCTGGTGCATTTTAACCCTACGCGATCGCAGCATAAGCCACGCGATCGCAGTGAATAACCTTCAGCTGTGAAAACACCAAAAACAACAGTGTTTTTAAGTCCAAAAATGCCCGTTAACCACCCGAAATCAATCCCGAGCCCCTCGGTACCCCAACCAAATATACCAACACATCCCATAACATCATTTAAACTTAGTCGCACTCTCGAAACACCAAAACTAACATCAGAACACCAAATTCACTTCGGATTCAAGCTTAAGAACTTTGAAATTTCTAAAATTCACCAATGATGTCGAAACTATCCAAATCAACTCCGATTGACCTGAAATTCTGCGGACAAGTCCAAAATGACATTACGAACCTGTTCCAACTGTCTAAATTCCATTTCGACCCCGATAGCCTATTTTCCACTGCCGACCGGAATCGCCAAAAACTAACTTTCACCAATTCAAGCCTAATTCTACACCGAACATCACAAAATTATTCTGAACACACTCTTAAGTCCCAAATCACCAACGAAGCTATCCAAGCCATAAAATATGCATTCCGAGGTCGCTTACCAATAAGTCAACTCTCAGTTGACTTTTCCCATTTTAAGGCTATTCTTAAGGACTAAGTGCCTGAATTCTCATTTAACCATTCTGATTCCAAGCCTATCAACTCTAACACATTAATACAGAATAACCCATCTATAATAAGTCAATAACAACAATTATGATGAAGATTTTACGTAACGACGGACCGGGTCGTTACAATGTGGTAATATGCGAATTGGGATCTGTGGTCCCGTTGTACTTTGGGATATCAGGCATCCTGAACTTATTCGAAATGGGCTTCGGAGCCACACTTGACAGAAATGGTTTCTGCACGAACTATTTCGAATCTACTCCCTTAAAAATCAGGGGTGCTCCCGGGATCTGGTCGACTCTCGAGTTGTAGGTTTCTACTTTCTTATCATTGTTCTATATCTTCTTTTCTCCTGACTCAATTCTCTTGGTGAGCTCCTCGAGCATTCTCATGATAGTGGGGTCTGTTTATGACCTATTATTGCTCGATCTTTCCGGTGTTGGCTCAACTCGGGGGGTTGTTTCCGGTCCTGCCGTGCTCGGAGTCTTTTGCCGACTCTGTAGTTGAGCAATAGCCACTTGCTGTGCTTGTAGCATTTCAAAAATGACTTATATGCTGACTTCATCTCGAGCATGTGTTCTTTGTGCGTTGGGTTGGACCCCTCCGCGTACGCTCCCTTCAATATCAATGCCTATATCAATGTGCACAACAATATGAGAACCAACATCGTCCGGGATAGGAGTTGGTGCTACCCCAGGGTTTTGCGGTGGCACACACGCGATTGAGGTTGTTGCATTGTTCTCTCCATGGAACTCAAGACCGTCGTTTCCATGTGCGTTTGCTGAGTTAGACATATTTTTGACCTGAAATCAAAGAGTCTTGGACAAGAAAAAGTGTGAAGAATAACTTGTGTTATCAGAAAACTAGCACCAAAACGATCACTATTATATTTAGCCCCGCGGTGGGAGCCAAACTGTCTACCTTAAAATGGTGTTAACAATTATATTTGATTTGTGGTTCTAAAAATATGTGAGTTATTCTAATACTAGTTAATGATTAAGAAATGATAAGTGTAAGTAAGAAAAATATGATAGCCAAACCAGGGTTGTCATAGAACCGGGAGTCTCGAGTTCAGTAATCTCAGGGGTCTCGAGGTTGGTCTTTAGCTGTAAATAGTGAACAATAAATGAAGTACAATAAAGGAAGAACAATAGATGAATAACAGTAAAGCTAAGAAATAATGTTGAGCACGTTAAACGAGAAAAGCTGAGTATAATGTTCTATTGCAGTGAATGTTGTGTCTTACAAAAATGATTGGGGTCCCCTTTATATAGGAGGGAAAAACCCCAACATAACACATATCTAATTATGACAAAGAATGCTATTGGTACAACTGTATAACGGCCTAGTACGAACTTGTACAATCTCTTGCAGATCTTATCAGCTCTAACCACGTGTCCTTGGGAATTTTCCGCCTTTCCATGACGATTATCAATTTTACACAGCTTTGAGGTAGGCCGTGATGGGCCTTCGATATACTCTCTCGAGGTACGCCTTATTGAGGTCGAACTTCAGACTCTACTTCGAGCCTCTCGAGCTCGGGCTCGGTACGCCATAGAGGCTTCGATATTGGGATCCCCGATATCGACTGTATACAAGCTCAAAGCATACTGTTCCATCCAAAAAGTCCGAACCGCGGCGAGCTACGACACATAAATCTAATCTCAGCACCACGAAGTCCCGGGTTTTTGGTTAGAAATTTTACGGGGCCTTACATTTTAATAGAAGAGAGGATCGATTTCAAACAAGAAGATTTGAGGGATTTCGATTTCAAACAAGAAGATTTGGTGAGATTTCTTGCTAGAGAGGACCGATTTTGGGCGCTTCTCTGTTCTTCACATCGACTCGATGTGTTCGAGATCGAGAGTGTTTTTGTCTGGACCGATTTCTAGAGAGTGTTATTTACTCCATATTATTTTCTTTTGTTATTTTAAAAAGGAATAGGAGCAACCCAGTCGCTGCAATACATATTTAGCGGCGACTTCACAAAAGTCGCCACAAAAAATATGGAGCCAAAATTTTAATATTTGCGGGACTGAAAATTTCAGCCACGTCAGAGGCGACCTATAAATAGTCGTTGCTAAATATTTACAAACTGTGGCGACTTTTAAAGTCAATGTTGATAATATAACTTTTGTAGCAACCTATAGCGTTGCTGCTAAATGTCTCCACTAATTATCCAATTTCTTGTAGTGATTGTGGAAAAGTTTTAGTTATCTTCAACTTCTAACTTCTCCCTTATCTAGGATAGAGTTCTCTTTGATTAAGGAGTCCTTCTCCTTATCACTTATGCAACATTTTCGTTCAGGAGATATCAGATATAAACACTTAAGCTTATCTCCTTCACGTGCATGCCTTGTGCTCGAATTCGCCCGTGTCTATGTGCACTGTGTATGCACCCGATTCATGCTTGAGTTCTTTTGGCAATTATAGAAACAAACTTTACTTAGGCCAACATACAATATCTTGTATTAGTCGCCCTCAATGCTCAAAACTTAAGCTATTATATTTTGTACGTTCATTTCTTTTTCTTGTGACTAATACAAGATAATACAATTTTAACTTTGAGTTATGGACTTCAACATCCAATAATTCACCAATTTATTTTTTGTATTCTCCTTTCTGTTTTTTATTACTTTTTTAAATTTGCTTTTTTGTCTTAAATGATTGATTTGTTATTTAAAATGCAAATTTTATTATTCATATAAATATTTTATAAAATAAATTTATGGGCCTCTCAATATAATTTTGCCTTATGCCACCCGCCCCTGCGACAAGGAAATATCTCATCTCACTCGAGAGTGAAATATGGAATTTCCCACCTTACACATTTAGACACATATAGCTTTGATATAAGCAGGGAGGGTAACGTGGGTCTTTGCAATCAAGTGGACGAACCTGGTATGACTGAAAACAGGTTTGGTAATGCTTTTATTTCATGGGTTTCAATATATAGTAAAGCTCTCTTTCCCTTCTTCATGTACCTGTGGTGTCCCAAAACTAAGAAAACGACATGTACTTGTGATTTTTCCTTCTCTTGGAGTTAAGAAACAGAAGAAGAGAAATGTTTTTCTACTGGCAAAGAGGTGGCAGCTATGGTCACATTTTTGCACTATCTTGCTTCGCAGTCAACTCTGTCGTACCCAATTCAGCAACAAAGACAAAGCAACTTAATTCAAGGGTTAATACATAATTAACTCATTGGGATTGTACAGTGGCAAAATTAGGAATTTTCTGGGTATTCGAATTTGAAAGAAGTGAAATTTTTTCCAAGAAAGGGTGTTCAATATGTGTGATATACCGCTAAAACGTAATATTTTACCTATGTACGCAGTTTGGATCTGGGTTAGAAATTGTTATAAATTTGATTATAAAGATTACCCATAACATTACGAACTCAAATATATATTTTATTCCCAATTCCATGTCCAATTTCGTGGTCAAAATTCAAAAATACCAATTTCTAGGTCTTCTACCAAAAACCTACAATTTCTACTAATTTCCATGTTCTAATCCATATATACTTATGTATTTAGAAAATTGTGAAGAAAGCACATACCCCATTCCATAGGGTGAAAATCGCCTAAAATATCGCTTCAATCCTCCAAATATGCTAAACATTGCCGAAACCTCGATATATAACTTCTGCCCAGGTATTTACTTATCACAGTCGCGGAAAATGCTCCACGATCGCGAAGCACAACTTTTTTCAGCCCAAAACGCGATCGTGAAGAACAAATGCTCAGCTCTTCTTGACAGCCTCTAGTATAATAGTCATAACGTTTTGTACAAAACTCCAAATTGCAAATTGTTTTTTGAAAACTAGACACCAAGGTCTACAACTTTTATTCTTTGATCATTTCACAATTCCTTATAGATTACGAGATATAAGCTGCCAAAGTCAGCCCTATGCAACACAATGCGATTTCCAAACTCTTCCTGGACAGGCTGTAGTGTATCAACCATAACTCTTTGGAAACAACTCCAAATGCCAAATGGTTTGATTTTCTGAAAACTAGACAGAAGGGCTACAACTTTCGTTTTTGGATCATCTCCAAATTCCTTATAGATTGCAAGATAAAAGCTTATAAAGTCGGGTCAGTGCAGAAGAAACTTTCCTCTACGCGATCGCGGAAGGCCTAAAAATTGTCCGAAACCACCCCGAAACTCACCCGAGCCCCTCGGGACCCCGTCCTAACATACCAACAACTCTCAAAACATATCACGGACTTAGTCGATACCTCAAATCACACCCCAATTCAAGTCTATGAAACTAAGAAATTCCAATTCCTACATTCGATGCCGAAACCTATCAAATCACGTCCGATTGACCTCAAATTTTCCACGCAGGTCACACTCCACATTACGAACCTATTCCAACTTCTAAAATTAGAACCTGCGATATCAAAATGTCCACTCCTGGTCAACTTCTCAAAAACCTTCAAATTTATAACTTTTGCCAAATGACCCCGAAATGACCTACGGACCTACGATTCCACTTCTGAACGCGTACAGAGTTATTCTCGGAATCCCAAACGGACATAGATAACATTGAAATACACCTCATCCCAAATTTTTGAAATTCTTACAAAATGCAAACTTCCTTAATAGACATCAAAACGCTCCCGAGTCATCCGAAATCCGATACGTACACACGTCCAAGTCCAAAATCATCATACAAATCTTTTGGAACCTTCAAATCCTGATTCTGAGGCCGTTTACTCAAAAATCACACTTTAGTCAATTCTTCCAACTTAAAGCTCTCGAAATGAGAATTTTCTTTCCAAATCAACTCCGAACTTCCCGAAATTCAATTCCGACCACGCATACAAGTCATAATACATGAATTGAATATACTCATGGCCTCAAACTACTGAACAACACGCTGGAGCTAAAAAATATCGGTCGGGTCGTTACACCTCGGGTGTGAGTTGGATCAAGTTCGGCTTCCTTTTGGAGTTTGTGGGATTGTTGATGTTCAGGAACCTGGTTTCCTTAATCGTGATTGTGTGACAAGTTCCACGATCGCGAATGCTTGTTTGGGTGACTGGTGTAGTTGGCTACGTCATCGCGAGAAACGGTCTGCGACTATGGATCTTTGGTTGTTTGTGCATCGCGAACGCGGGTGTTGGGGCACGTTCGCGAAGAAGGAAGTGGTAGGCTTGGGAAGCCCATGGGTTTTTTTCTTCGCGATAGCATGAGGTGGCCACAATTGTGTAGTTTTGACATTATGTGCATCGCGACCGCTGATGTTGTTCTGTGTTTGCATAGGACTATTTGGGGGTAGCATTGTTTTGGTTCTTTGTGATCGCGAGGGACTTTCCGTGATGGCGACAGGAACCTCTAGGCAACAATTATTTAATTTCAAAATCGAGGGTTTGAACCCATTTTTCATATTTTGAGCTAGAGACCTCGGTTTTGGACAATTCTTGAAGGAATTTCAAGGAGTTGATTGGAACAAGTGATTCTAACTCGGATTTGGTAAATATACATAAATCTATTATTGATTTTAGCATTTAATTAGTGTTTTGGGTTAGAAGAATTGGGGAAAAATTGTAGAAATTTCAAAAACTATAACTTGAGGATTTGGAAGGCGATTTAAGGTCAGAATTGGATGATTTCGGTATGGTTGGACTCATTCTTGAGTGGGTATTTGGATTTTGTAAATTTTGTCAGATTCTAAGACGTGGGCCCGGGTTGATTTTACATTGGTTAATGAACTTAGTTTTATTGTATTGAATCGATTCATATAGCTTGTATTGATTGTACTGAGTTGTTTATGGATAGATTTGAGTCGTTAAGAGGCCGATTCGCGGAGCAAGGGCTTGTTAGAGTAGTGATTTGCGCGGTTTGAGGTAAGTAACACTTCTAAACTTTGTTCTGAGGGTATGAATCCCTGAAATACGTGTTGTGTGGTTGGCATTGAGGTGACACACATGCTTGGTCTAGGGCGTGTGGGCATGTACTATGGTATTTGTGACTTGGTTGATTATGTGGTACCGTTTTGTTATTTACCTAATATCCATGTGTTAGAGTAATTGAGCTACGAACCATGTTATAATTCATGCTTAGACTCAATGCTTATTATGTTGGGACCCATTGAGGTCATATTTGTTGTTGAGTTAATCGCTTAAATTGCAAGTGTGGACTCAGTCACATTCATCATTTCATATCATATCTCATTATCTGTTATCATTTGTTATTGCATCACGTATCATTGTTTGGGCTGACTAGCAAGAGATTTATAAGCCCGAGAGACTAGAGAGATTGACGGTTGAGTTGGGGCCTAAGAGCCATGTTGTAAGTGAGGTTGTGGATCAGGCTGCACGTTGTACCAGGCCATCTTGGCTTTATAAATATATATATAGGGTTGCACGCCGCTGCAGGACTTATAGTTTTTATCTATTATTATGGTATCGGGTTGCAAGCCATAGCATGCCATATTGGCTTATTAACACTTGGGCAGGATCTGCCCCTCTGGAATCTCACATATAAGCAGTGAGCATAGGTACCGTATAGTGCTGAGTGATTGAGTGTGATGAGTATGAGTTGAGATAATCAGATTGAGTACTCCTAGATCATGATTACCTAGGAGTATTACCGTGATGCATTGCATTTGACATGCACATCTGACATGTAGATATAGAGATGTAACCTTCCTCATGTCAGTTATATTTGGCATAACTTATCTATGTTGAACTTAAACTGTGGAACTTAAATGCATGTCTACTTTTATGTATCGTGTACAAATTGATTATGAGATTTCTCAAAGTTATTACTGTCATATTTTCTGTTATATCTCTAATGTTATCATCTGGTTATGGACTACACCCTGATTTTGTCACGACTTTCAGCCCCAGATTAGTCCTGTTACTTATTGAGTACATTAGGTCGGTTGTACTCATACTACACTCTACCTTCATGTGCAGATCCAGGTACATCTGGAGCCGGTGGTTGCTAGACTTGGAGCAATTCCTGCTTGGAAACTTTTGAGGTAGATGCTTTGGCGTCCGCAAACCTCAAATCTCCTTCTTTTAAGTTTATTTAGCACTTTTCCATCTTTCTAGATAGTTGTATTAGGAGTTTTGATGGTATTGATGTTTAGTACTCATGTACTTGGTGACATCAGGATTTTGGGTTTTGTTGTTGAGTTTTCAGTTGTTTTTCTCAACTATCTATGAGATATTTCCATTATTGAACCTGTTAAATCATGTTTTAAATTCAAAGGTGTATTTATCATGAGATTGTCGACTTGCCTAGTAATGCGATAGGTTCCATCATGATAGGTTGGGATTTGGGCCGTGAAATTTTATCTAGTTGAGTTATGGGAGATGAAACATTGATCAGATAGTAGTATCAGAACAAAACAATTAATCAGTAAGTTATTAACTCAACAATAAGAATAGCATACAAAAAATAGAATAGAACAAGTATAGTCATGTACAACTCTAACGACCCAATAGAATAGACGAGCGTTGTAAATCTTAATCTTAAAAGCTCATGATTTATACTACTAGTCATTGGGAAATGTATAAGATTTGGATAATTTCTTTACTTAATTGTCTTATTTAATATCATCGGAATTGGATAGTTGTTAATTGTCTTACCTAGTGGGTTGGTTTAGGTGCCATCACGACTAGTTGGATTTTGGGTCATGACAACAACTAATATATATCATAAGTGAAAGGTGATTAACAGGAAAAACATCACAAAATTGCAGTATTAAAAGATAGAGATACTGTCAATATGCATTGGCCTTATATAGAGCAGAAAATCAAATAAGAGTTGATTGCTAGCAGTTTAGGAATTTTAAACCAAAAACGATCCACTTACAGAGATCAAACTCAAGTAGAAATGAAAACAGGAAAAGAGAAATTGAGGAGAAACTACTCGAACTTAATATTTACAGAAAAAAAACATGGAACTGTTTTTAATTCTTCTAATATAATTGGCGATGATGTTAAGTGTGTATTGGTGCCTATTAGGTAGAGACATTAAATGCCCAATTTATAGTGGCATTCAAGCCGCTTAGGGTTTTGATTGAGTTCGAATAAGTAGTGCAGAGTACAGATAGGGTGGATGATGAGTAAGTAGATGAGATCAGAAGGAAAAGAGGGGAAAACAATGTAGGATTTACCTAGGCACCAAAAGGTCAAACTTTGAAACCTTTGGTCCATCGGTCAAACCCTAATGTTTAGAGGTCAATGCTTTTGAACTCTGGACATCGAATAATGATGATGAAGCTGAAGATGATGGTCGTGCATGCTTCTATTCGATGGAATAGAGGAATGACAGATGAAATCCCAGGTTTCACGTTTAGGTCTTGGGCTTCTGTGTTAGAGATTCAAATTAGGGCAACAAAAGGGGAAAGTTTCAGGCGGGACTTGCGGTTAAGAAGGGACAGAAAGGATGATTTGAGGTTTGATTTGTGACCTTGCACAAATTTGTGCAAGGTTTTAGGACTATAAGGGCTTATGGGGATGAGAGAAACGAGAGGTAATTGGGAAATGACGGCGACCATTGGTGGAAGGTGATTAGGGTTTAGGGGGTCGTCTCTAGGTTAAAAGTGGGAGACGGGATCTGGGCCATTGGATCGTTTGATCAATGAATCCGATAATTCGAGGCATAAGGATTTATTACAAAAAGATATGGTCGTAGGATCCCTATAATCCAACGGCAAAGATGAGATCTCAGCAAAATTAAAGAAAAGAGGAAAATAGAGTTTAAATATGGACTTTTGCTGAGTTGAGTCAACAGTCTGGATCTATTTGTGTTTTCTGTGTGAGTGAGGAAGACGGAAGACGTGGCACACTTCAGTTGGCTTAGATTAGAAGGCATGGATTGCCAACTTGGATAGAGAGGGTTGGTTTCGGACTGGGTCAAGCTATATTAGGCTTGTATTTTGGGCTAAGTCAGTTCAAATGAAATTTAATTCGTAGCCACTTTGAGTTCAGTTAATTAACTGCAATTGAAGCCTTTTGAGGTTTTAACCCCTTTAAAGATTAAATCAATTAATTTTAATTAAATGTGATAGAATATAATCATCTAATATATTATAAATTAATAGAACTAATTATTTATCTATTAAGATACTTTATTTCTTTTGGTAATTAGACAATCTTTATTACCAAGTAAATATGTACAAGTATAACAGACTAACTAAGTTTGGACATGCAGCCCCAAACTCAGTACAAACTTCTTTCTCTAAACTACTCTAATGATAGAAATTTAACTTTTGAAGTTCTTTCCTTAAGCTAATCATTTCATATCCTATACAGTGTATCTCCTATACTATTTGTTTTATAATGGCATCCCTACTTCTCTTTTCCTGCTAAAAAATCCTTCTATTTCGTTCCATCCATATTTGGTAAACAACATTTGCAATATACATTCTATAGAGCATAGTTTTCGACCCTTTTCCCTTTGTATGATCTGCTGTCCATTGGAGATCTTCATTTCATCCAGTTACCCTTCGTGTCAGTCCCATCCATGCTAACAATTTTCCCCATAATCTATCATCTAACCATAATGATGCTCCCTGAACTTTAATAGACAAAAATTCTATGAATTTGATGCTCTCAATGCACCTTATAAGATACATACATACATCCTGCTATAATGCTGATGATACCACCACAACGGAGGAGATGTGCAGAAATTCTAACCCACTGCAGAGCTAACCGAACATGGAATCCTTCCCCTTGACCTAAAATCATCATCTCATTACAAACAAATGAGGGTAATTGTCCTATAGTATACTTCACTTAATCTCATCGCACTTGACCCCTGATCCAATACTCTCGTCTCACCCAGTATGAACTATTCCAACAACCAATCACCCCAGATATGACCAACAGTCACACATGATGCCACAATGCGCCAATAGGCCACAACTCGAACGTGATACATAAGAAATGACTCAGGAAGGGACTACTCAACTCACGCAAAAAATATGAACTTTCCTCAGAAAAAAATAGGAAGTAAAACACAAGAAAAATAATTATAGGAGCCTTGCTCAACATCACACTGTTGTGGCGTGCAACCCAATCCAAATAACATACCCGTGGCGGCGTGCCACTCGATCCCATCATAAGATTTACATAAGGAAATATACACGGAGCTGAACTGCTCATTATTACAAATTACTGAATATCGGTCACAAGCACGCTAAGTGCATAATACCATTCTGGGGAGACTGATAGAGCCATATGCTACAAAACTCAAGCACAACTGAGGTGCGATATATAATCTGAATCTCAAAAGCCATCCCGCTCACATAACCTCATCACTAAGCGGAATCTCAACACATAAGAAATTACCAAGCCGTTTCACAACTCACACGGCACGATCATAATATACCAGAATTTGACGAAGACGGAACAACATCTAATGTTCCAACACCCCTCCTTAAGGAGTGTTATACAGAAATGAACATACCTGATTCACATGGAAACCACAACCACATTGAATCCTTTCACAACCCTCAAGCTAATTCCGCTCACACTGCACTAGGCTGATAGCCTTACCCGGGTCCATAATAACCCACTTCTTCTCATAACACACAAGTACAACCATCATAGCCAGGACAACCACCTCGCAATCCACAATCAACTGAACGGAACGCCTTCCAGGCATAAATTCTCAATTAAGCAATATTACACTCCTTTATACTTGGTCTAATTGTTCAACCAATCTGGTGACTACATGTCACACTTACATAATCTTCCCGCGGTCATGCTCCCACAGCCTTCCACATAACGTAACAAGTATGCACATCCATACCACCGACCACCCTAAGGCTGCAAAACACATCAAGAACCCATGACCAGGACACAAGCCTCTTTCACCAAACATCGATCTCAGGTGACACTGAAGATAACACTAGCTTATTCTAAACATTCAAATCCTTTGCTCTTGCTCCTCCGAGCTCATGACATCATTGTTAACACCGGACCGCAATCTCGATTCTTACCTCCAGTTCCACATTGACTACTGCTCCCAACTTGCCGACATGGAATATCATAGGAATTTCATCATAATTCCTGAACTACTAATAGAGTGAACACTTTATCTTATAGAAAACCTTTACTTACCTCAATTCACGAGAATCATAACAACAACGAGAAAATTCTCACAAAAAAAATACATGCCGACTCCTTAAGTAGTGGTCTAAACCACCATAAACCTTCCGGGATCCACCATACACAATCACACCGTAAGAACTGATCAGTGCCGAACATGTTCCATTTCAACTGTGGCTAATCAAATCCATCTTCCTTTTAATCATCTTCAATTGCCTCGGAGACAATAGTATCTCCCTACAACTCACCCCTCACTCTTCTCGAGTGACCCTAATTCACGAGACCGTGCTGCCTAAATCCCGCAACCGGTCTCATACCCTTCCAATGACCATTTCCACAATCCGGAGTCTATTTCTCTCACTCCTTCAATACTATCCTGCATGCTGAAAATAACATAGAATACTCTAGTCATCTTTCCCTTTCTCAGAAATTACGCTGCAAAAGCTCGATTCTTAATAATACTGCCGTTTGAACCCTTAAACACGACATTCCCCAACCTTCGAATTTACTAGGATCACTGCTGAGAGTCACCCGCTCTAACTGGCCCCGAATACGATCCACTCCAAGGCTCTTCTAGCACATGAACATCCTCTCAATGAAGTACGTGACTGAGTCACTGCCCTTACCACTTGCCTATTCCTTAAGCCTAAATTCTGAACCTTTTAATGCCTAACCCTGGTCCAATAGGACCTACCTGCACATTTTTATCAAATCCCACGCATAATCACCATTTTATTCCTTTCCATCAGCTGAAATAACTTGCCAATATGCCGACAAATCCGCAACCTTATGAGAACACGATCCTACAACCCAACTGCAGGAGGTGAGACTCCCCCACTTAGCTCGAAGCTACTCCTTACATTACTCTAGACCCATGCTGAGATCCCTTCTCCTTTGTTGACATGAACTTGCTCAACCAATCCGTCCAATTCTTCCGAATTCTCCGTTAGCATTCCCCAAATACTCAAATTCTCTAGCACCATTCACACACTCTGCCTCTTACCGAATAGCCACTAGGATTCCTCGCAAAACGTGCCAACCACACAACCGCTAACCTACTCACAGGAGATAACTCACCTGTGGAAATCACCAATTGACACCTCCCAACGACGCTGAAATGCACACTCTCTACAACATCAATACCCCATCCTAAGCCTGCTCTCATTCGCCAACTTTGTCGGTATGTCCGCTCCTCCTGGACATCTACTAACTGCATTACCACATCTTCCGATCCACTACTACTCTCAAATCACTCCAACTTTCCCTCAAGATAGGCAATCGTCCTACCACTGACCTCATGCTACGCTGCCACTCTTCCACTTGTTAAACCCTTTCCTTTAAGAAACTACCCGATTTCTGTCTCTTATGCCTGGCATTTTGAGATTTAACCGCCACCTGACACTTCTCATATGTCTCCCTTCCTCGCAAGCTTCTCAATTGCGGCCTCAATTCAATATCATTCTCTGTAGCTCTTGAACCAGCAGATCATCACGACTTCAAACTCTCCGAAGACCATATTTCTCGAGCTGCCTTTATTAGAAATAACTATTCAATTCTGAACCACCACACATCACGATCCCTGATAACCGCTTCATCAATACTACTTCACGACACTCTGACCCGATGCAACCGTAGAAACCATGGCACCGACGAACTTAACACATTCCATTCGATCAATGATGGCGATGTCACATCACAGGTGAATACTCCACCTCACTTGATAATACCAAGTCTTATTACTTTATCCCCCAGACTTGATCATTCATAGTCCCAATTTTCATCCTCCGCCGGAACTAAAATACTGAAATCTCGAAATTACGCTCTAAGAAGACCTCCCTCCAAGTCATTCATCACCCCCAACCTACGGGAAAGCATTCTACCATCATATCAACAACGCGCGATAACCAACTGTAAGCACCTTAACAACATGAGCATAACCTCAAAGTCCTCAGAACCACAACTACTGGCTGAAACAACATATTACTCTTCCGCAGGGCAACGACAATACCCTCAATCAACTTTGATAGGAGAAACATCCCGCACCACATCCATAGTATCATTACAACTCCTCAAATTACCGATTCATAACAAGCGCTTCGCGACGCGTAAGATTGAGTAGGAAGGAAACAAAGGCATAAGCCTTAAGGGAATCAAATCGCACGACGAGGAATCAAGAAGGGAAGTACTCCTAACAGTCTTGTAGCCTCTCGAAGATAAGTACAGACGTCTCAGTACCGAAAGACTCTATTAGACTTGCTCATGAATCGTGAAACCTAGGGGAACCTAGAGCTCTGATACCAAGTTGTCACGACCCAAAATTCCTAAGGTCGTGATGGCGCCGGACACCACTGTCAGGCAAGCCAACCATTTATTAATTTAAAAATAAATTCCTGTCTCAATATTTTCAAAATCGTTACCTTTCACTTTAATACGTAATAACTAGATGAAATCCATTTAAGTAAAAAAAATAACAGTCCATTTTACTTCTTTAATGAAATACATCCCAAATATATGTGTCCTAGAACCCGGTGTCGCGAGTACATGAGCAATTTCTATGAACTTATACAATTATTACAAAGCTTGTCCGAAATATAAGTTGGACAAGGACATTAGAATAAAATAAATACAATACATAGAGGAAGACTCTGCCGGCTGCGGATCGCCTCCGGATGATGCAGCTCGCCTAAGTGTCCAAACTAGCCTCATTGCTTTGAAAGTACATGTGCAACAAAATGCACAGCAAATGTAGCATGAGTACGAAAACAACGTGTACTCAGTATGTATCCTGCTTAACCTCAGAGAGGTAGTGACGAGAGGTCGACTTGACACTCACTAGGGTCCAACAATACAATTTAACAATATATGGCATCAACAAAAGGCATACGGGGGTATTAAAATTAGTAAACTTTAAAAATGACTGCAATTCAATAAACTCTGGAAGTAAATAAATAATTTCTACTTCTTTTTCCCCAAATATCTGGTATATCATATGTATATACATGCGCAGAAAATGCCGAGGGTCGAATGGCCCGAACCAAAAGTGCACCCTTGCCATAAAATAATCATATCAATGCACTGCCGAGGATCGGACGGCCCGTCCCATAAGTGCATTCTTACCATAGTACAATCTCATTTGTGCACTGTCGAGGATCGAACAGCCCGAACCAAAAGTGCATCTTTCAATCTCGTCGTGGCGTACGTCCCGCTCCCATGAGAGTGGGGGAAATAACACTCTGCTCGCGGAATATAAATTGCGAAGCGGTCACATGCACATACAACATTTTTCTTAGATTACTTTCAATAAACAATTCCTTCAATTTATCAATTTATCAATTTCTGTGACCTCAGGAAAACCAAAGTTTCAAATAATCATAAATTCATAAAGCATATAATCCATTTCAAGGAAAAACACAAGGCATGATGTGGGTCCTAGACTACCCGGACATGGCATAACAGTAGCTACGCACGGACTCCCGTCACCTCGTGCGTACGTAGCCCCCGCAAATAATAGCATATTTCATTTACTTCACCTATGGGGACAATTCCCCCTCACAAAGTTAGAAAGGAGAATTACCTCGCTCCGCAATTCCATAAACGGCTTCCAAGCCTTCCGACGATTCCAATGGATGCATGACGCCCCCAAACTATCCAAATATCGACAATTCAATGAAAATATACTCTATTGTCCATAACAAATTCAAATTACAAAATTTCCCGACCCGACTCAATGAAATGACCAAAATGCCCTCGGGCCCACGTGCCCAGACTTCGAAATTTCTATAAGATAATCTCTACCCATAGCTTTACTAATTCAATTACACAATTTACTCCAATATTTATGCTCACTTCGTGGCTAAAATCAAATTTATCAAATTTCTAGGTTTCCTTCAAAATTTCCCAATTTTTCCTCAATTTCCCATATCAAATCTATGTAATAATCTTGTATTCAACTTGGAAATAAGTAGAAACATCTTACCTCTTGATGCTTGAAGAAAATACCCCTTTGAAATCCTCCAAAATCGCCCATAGCAATTGAAAATGAGAGAAGAAATGCCAAAAAACCGTCTTAAATTAAACACTGCCCAGAACTAACACCTATGCGATCGCACAAACATGCCCGCGATCGCACAGGCCACTCTCCAGCTCACTCCGCGATCGCATCTCAAGCCTTGCGATCGCACAGGCCAAGCCCCAGCTCCAAGCGCACCCTTGTGCAATCACACAACAACGCCTGCGATCGCACAGGCCAACCTCCAGCCTTCTCCGCGATCGCATTGCACCTCCTGCGATCGCATAGGCCATATTCCAGCTCCCAAAAATTCTACTCCGCGATCACACAAGCATGGCCGCGATCGCATTGAACTCCCAGAACACCAGAAAACAACAGCATAAAACACTTGGAAATAACCTGGAACCACCCCGAAAACACACCCAAGGCCCTCGAGACCCCGTCAAAACACACGACTCAATCCCATAACCTTACACGGACTTGCTCAAGGCTTCAAATCACATTAAACAACCCCAAAATCACAAATCGTGCTAAAATTCAACTTTATGAACTTTGAAATTTCAAACTTCCATTTCCGATGCTGAAACCCGTCAAATCACCTTCGATTGACCCCAAATTTTGCACACAAGTCATATTAAACATTACGGACCTGATCCAACTTCCGGAATCGTATTCCAACCCCGATATCAAAATTTCCACTTCTGGTCGGATTCTTCAAAAACTTTCAAATTTTTAACTTTAGCCAAATGATTTCAAATTAACCTACGAACATCCGAATTCACTTCCGATCGCGCTCCCAACTCCAGAATCACCATACGAAGCTATTCCCAGACTCGGAATCCCAAACAGACATCAATATCTCTGAAATGCCTTCCAACCCAAACTTAGGAAATTTCTTCTAAAATGCTAATTTCCACAATATACGCCGAAATGCTCCCGAGTTATCCAAAACCCGATCTGGACATGCGTCCAAGTCCGAAATCATCATACGAACCTACTAGAACCTCTAGATCCTTATTCCAAGGTCGTTTACTCCAAATTCCATTCTTAGTCGATTCTCCAAACTTAAGGCTTCCAGAATGAGAATTATCCTTTCAATTTGACTCTGAACTTCCCGAATTTCAACTCCGACCATACGCAAGTCTTAATACCTGAAATGAAGTTGTTCATGACTTCCAACCACTGAACGACGCGCTAGAGCTCAAAACGACCGGTCGGGTCGTTACATTCTCCTCATCAAATAGATTATATGGTGGAGTAACATTCTTCAGTTTTCCTTGTACATCATCCAGTTATTTCCTGATAGTAGTTAACTTCATTTTGACATTCTTAAAGTCCCTATTGTTTAGTTGTTTCAGAGCAGCTCTTATAGGTTTCAGGTTCTTCCATACAACTTTTATTCCCCAATTCTTCATTGTCCATTTGCTATCCACAATCTCACCAAAGTTAGGGTGATCAGCCATACAATTATAGAATTTGAAGGGCCTTTTCTTGTTATCACATCTTACCTCTATCTCAATCCCCAGTGGAGAATTGTCTGAGAAAAGATAATTCATTATTTGAACTTGTCTAGGAGGCATATTAATCATCCAGCTGCCATTGACTATTAATCTATCAATTCTGCTAAACACGTGACCATTTGACCATGTATATGCCTTGCCCACTGTAGGTAATTCTGCCAAACTACAATCTTCTATGACTTCTTTAAAGTCTTTTGTCTCATTTTTCTGAACTTCTCTTCCATGCATTCTGTTATCAGCCCCTAATATAGAGTTAAAATCTCCCATCATCAACTAAGTTCCCATGCATTACCTTGATAAGTTCCTAATTACCTCCCATAATGATTTCCTGTCTTGCATATTATGTAATCCATAGATTGCTGAGAAATAGAAATCCTTATTAGTCTTTAGAATCTTCACGCTGCCATGTTTGATATGGGAATGTCTCTCTAACACTGTATACTGCACCACATTTGGATTCCATATTACCCAAATTCTACCTTTACATGTATTTGACACATTATGACTCAATTCCTATCGTGGTAATAGCTTCCCAATGATTTTGTTTGCTTTTGTATCTTTTAGTCTATGCTCACATATTGCTATCATATCTACATTATTATCTCTTATAAATCTATTCAATTCCTTGTGCTTAAACATCTTATTGAACCCCTTACATTTCATGTAACTATCATGTTGATATTAAGATACTTTATTTATTAAATTATCAGACTAATTTAGTATTAATTAAAGAAATAAAGTGATATAATTAAAAACCAAATGTTAATTTATTAAATTAATTGTAGAACTTATTTATTAAAATATAAAAGTCTTTTCAATAATCCCAAGATAGTAGGAGTAACATAATTCATAAATATTTAATAACAAATTATTAATTCAAAACTGTTAATTACTATTTCCTATTATATTTTAATAAGAATAAGTATTTATTAGAAATTGTGTTACCACATCTATTGTAAATTATTAAGAATAAATAATTTAGTTTTAACGTAGAGGGTCAAAATTGGTCATCAACAATTACCATGACATCACATTGTTACTCAACTCACGTTCCAATAAGCTCATATTGCACTAATCACAACACACCCCAAATTATCCGCCTTAATGCATGCTCTACCTCGTGATAGTTGTGCCATCTACCTCATGTGCTCTTGACTCACATCATAGTACATGTATCACATTGGATGGAAAGTAAAAATATTCGTAGCAACCTCATAAGAAATCGTACCACGTCAAATTTTATCACACAAGATAGCCCACTTGTGTAACCTCAATTCTTTCCATGATCTTGTCATGAGCACCGCCAATATGTAAGCAATTGATTCTCCCGAGTCTATACTCGTACAAGATGCAAGAATCTATTTGATTCCACCAATATGAACAATCGAAAGATCCATCAACACATCAAAAACACAGGACCATAGAGTATACTAAGATGATAATCAAGTATTCACATCCCCTTTGTAGCTCAAGAAAACACTGCAAAATGTAAGTAGTCATCACCAAATGAAATGTACAAACTTAGTCATTTGCCCACAATGACACAAATTTCACTAAACTTACTCAATCTTTTGGCTACCCTGCCACAAAAGTCCATAACGATACGCTCCCACTTCCACGCTTGTATATCCATCTTCTGAGAAAAAGCCATCTAGTCTTTGATGCTCATACTTGATCCACTAATAGTCAAACAACGCGAGACATACCTAATAATTCTCTTCTTCATGCTTGCTACCCATAATGCTGCATCGAACAAAGATACGTCTCTACAACATCTGTATGAACACCAAACAACAAACTATGAACCTCCTCGGTGATCATCTCTATGGAATCATCAACACTAGAAAAATAACTCGTACCCAAAAATCGCAAAGCACTATTTCACTAAGAACCACCTCGCACACCATTTATCTAAGGACATGAAAATATGTATAATCACATTGACAAGCTTCGATGTTCTAAAATAAAGAAAATCGTGCAACAAACTCCACTATGTTCAGAAATGTTCAATCTTACAATTCTACATACCAAGGTAAGAACTTCCATAGCCAAATTCCTTCCCTCTGCCGGAACATATGCCAAGCTCCAAATCATGAACTAGATAGTTCCCTCACAAGGCTTTAACTACCAAGACACGTAAGCAATCCCTACCACTATAATAACACCACACAAAAACCAACATGTGAAGCAACACAATATATCGTGCAAGACCCTGAAACTGTGGACAACACCAACACTAAGGTAGTTATAGATGGAACCTTCCAACAAATTGATAGTACTAGTCAACCCTAATTTCCAAGAAATAACCCTATACCACCGATGCGATGTTACTACAAATCATCGGATCACAACTCATAACGAATCAGCATTGCGTATGAACAAGTAGGAGGAAGCTGAAGATTTAGGCTTCAAGACAAGATTAAGTAGCACTATAATGAATAAAGAAAGATAAATTTCCTAACATCGTGTAGTCTCTTAGAGATAAGTACATACATCTCCGTACTAATCCACAAGACTCTACTAGACCTGATCATAACTCGTGAGGCCTATATGAACATAGAACTCTGATATCAACTTTTGGCGAACCGAAATCCCACCTCGGGCCGGATAGCACCTAGTCGTATTTGCTATGTAATCCAACTCACAATCAATACAATATAGTCCAATTTCTTTTAATTAACAGAGTTATATCACAATAAAAGCAGGAATAATATTAATGTAGTAAAATATGTGGTATAATCATAATATGGTCTGAACACGAGCAAAACAGTACGACCCCCAATAACTAGGTGACATAAGTACACGAGCAACTACTGAATAGGTACAAGTCTAAATATATGATCATAACTTTCTATGAGAAATGAAATATATAGGAGATAAATAATAACTGGAAATCCTTGTGTTGCGGATCAAAACAACATGGAAACTCACCAAAAAGTCTCCAATATCACACTCCCACTCAACTCAGAGGGTGCCGAAATACCAGCCTCAAAACCTACACAGTATTTGGCAGAAGCATCGTATAAGTACACCACAGTCGGTATCAATTCTAGCCTTAAAGAAGTAGTGGCAAGGCTATAGATATCAAGATAATTACAATACATAAATAATAACAAGCTTGGAGTTGGAACAATAAATATCCTCAAGATCAATAGGTATCTAAGATATAAGAGTCGAAAGACATAAAGCATGATTTTCTAATTAAACAAATATTTATAATGATGCTCATGTATGGCAAGTAAAGTTGGCATGCTTCAATCAATGGAGTCTAGGTTTTCAACTAGCATATATATGGCATGCAATAGTTATATTTAAATGAATACTTATAAATGAATTAAAAATATAAATTCATGTTCAAACTAGTACAAGATCCATGTACCTCGATATAATATCCATTTATCCCTATACAAAATTCATGCATCACAATAACCCAATATAAAATCCAAGTATTAATCTGGTACAAAATCCATGTACCAATGACACTCACGTGGCCAAAGAAATAAAGGTAATCACCAGAATTTATGAGAAATGAAATAGATAGGAGATACATAATAGCTGGAACTCCATGTGTTGCGGATCAAAACAGCATGACAACACACCAAAAAGTCTCCAATATCACACTCCCACTCAACTCAGAGGGTACCGAAATACCAGGCTCAAAGTATTTGGCAGAAGCATCGTATAAGTACACCACAGTCGGTATCAAGTCTAGCCTCAAAATAATAGTGGCGAGGCTATAGATATTAAGATAATTCATAC
>ML251706.1:4915-25279 GCA_005239495.1 Nicotiana undulata | reverse complement strand
AGCGTTATGTATAACAGTAAATCTCGTCATATACGACGAAGACATAAAACCGTTAGGCAATTAGCGGTAGTCGATATTCCATCAGCGGTAGTCGATATTCCATCATTCGATTTGGGTGTTTTAACACCCAAATCACCAGCAGAAGGAATGGTTTTATTCTCTTGCCCACCCAGGGAAAGTCCTCAACGACTTGGTAAGTAGTACTGATTTAATTTTCAATAGATACTTACTCAACTGTTTTTGTTGTAATACACCAGTAGTTTTTTGTAGTTCAATTGCAGTTACAATGTAGTTCTACTACAAGTCTTGCAGTATGGTATTTTAACTGAATTCTTATTTTGTAGTTGAATTATAGTTACATTGTTTACAATTGTAGTTATCGTTTAGTAATTTTTCACTTTGTTCCATTTGCAACACATTGATGTAATTATGTATTACTTACGGAAAAGAGGTAAATATGGCCCCAACAAAAGTAACAAAAGGTTTACAACAATGGATTATTTGTTCAAGACAAAGATGGTTACCGAGATTCCACAGCAAAAGGACGGATCACTGTAAAAAACATATTCTCAATTATAAAAGTTAACTATAATTTTTATTTTGGATTTTTTAATTATTAAATGTTGTTGTCTTATGCAGGGATTGTGGTATTTTTGTGGCTGCCTTTGCGGAGTATGTCAGCCTTGGAGATTTGTCAATCCCTTCAGAAGACCTTTTGGACATAGACCAACACCGTCGATTTAACCTATACCCACTTTTTAAAAAAGTTTTAACTTGTACCAACTGTTTAAACAACTTCAGGCCTCTTTCTCCTCCTCCTTCTCCTCCTTTGTTTTCTGAATGCTGAAAATTGAGATATTGTTATGCGTTTTAGCCTGATGCCAGCCGGAAATAACGGCTATGTTATGAAAGAAAGCGGCAGACAGACTAATTTGGCCGGTATTCCCCAATGAGTAGCTTTAGGAGATAAAGGTCCCCCTTATATTCTCCGCCCTTTTGTAGCCAATCATTTATTAAAAAAATTGATAAGCTTAACACAAAAACAGAAAAAAAAAATAATAGTAACTTGGTCCCGGGCATNAAAAAAAAATCCCTTTGTAGCCAATCATTTATTAAAAAAAATTGATAAGCTTAACACAAAAGCAGAAAAAGAAATAATAGTAACTTGGTCCCGGGCATCTACCATTATACCCACAATGATCGTTCATACTATTGCTATCCATAATGGAAAAGAGCATTTGCCTATTTATATAACAGATAGTATGGTAGGCCACAAATTGGGAGAATTTGAACCTACATTAAATTTTAGAGGACATGCAAAAAGTAATAATAGATCTCGTCGTTAATATTAATAAAAAAATCTAGATGCTTATGATTCAGTAGTAGGAGGCAAACCTTATGCTAAAGAAGCAAAATACTGAATTTCTATCGACGCCATTCCAATTCAAAAAATTAAATAAACTTCGAATTCTCAATTCTCTACGACGTCTAGACCATAAAATATTTTTAGGAACAAGCAAATCAAAATGATTTTTGTCTGTATTTATTATTTGAGTTTGAGGTTGCAGAATGAATTCATCAAAATTCTCTAATCAAAAGACTAAAGGCCCCTACTGAAGATAGGTCGCCAAACTACGATACCCGCTCGAACTATTACTATTAGCTAAACAACCCTTTCTTTATGTTTAACCGCGGTTAAACACAACCAAAGCAAAGGGAGGAAAGAGCTATAAGGAAGACTGATTCACTCGCTTTCGAGAACTAAGATTTACAGCTTATTTTCCGTTCGGCGAATCTTCTTCCGGGGAATTCAACTCTTCTTTCATAGATTGGGAACATAATAAGCACCCGTTGCTTATTCAGTTAGATGAGCTAGATGAATTTCATTAGCTCCTAGCGCAGCATATCTGAATTCACTATAGGGTTAAGAGTAGTTAACCAAACACAAGTAAGAAGTTCATCAGTCCTTCCGCCGATGCCTCCCGTTCATTCTTCTTCATTTCATCATTTTATTGTGCTGTTCTGTTCATAGGTCCAAGCCCTTCTTAGAAAGCCCTCTTCCCTCTCCTTAAGTTAAGAAAAAAAGAATGCTGCTTGATTGAACAAACATTGTAAGAACCTTTCTAACTGACACCTCAGTCATAATGCCACCCACGTCTTTTTTTCTTTTGAACAAGCCTTCTAAAACCAATTTTTTTTATTTGAGTTCATAATAACTGGCGGGTTTCATTAATGAAAAGAAAAGCGGAGGCTCGCCATCTGCTAGCATTGTGATTTTTCATCGATTCTTTATCAATGGCCCACCTTTTCTAATTATTGGGCACTGTACGAAGTATTTAAAATACAGGAATGAAATAGATTGTATCCATTGAGCAAATATAGGTTCAATCAAGATTTGCTTCTCCGGAGTGCCAAAGGCAAGCATGATATCATTATGAACATAAAGTCCTAGAGTATGGAATCCCAGATGATGACTTAACAAGTCTCACCACCTTCTTTTGAACTATATCTATTTCTTTTAGCACTCTAGACACACTGACGGGAGCAAAAAAATATAGAAGTTTCGCGAAGCTGATGACCGCGGGTGGAGAATTACTCGATAAATAGAAGACCATGCTACTGTTTTGGGCCAACAAGGTCATTTCGTGGCACCGGGCGTCGCTGAACCATCTACGATGGGGGGAGCTAATGCACACGGAAGAAGCTTAGATAAAAGAATATGTTCTTGCATCGTTTTTTTTTATAGAAAGCTCGACCAGCGAGAAAAAGTGTTTGGCCGAAGCCAAAAAGATTCATATATATATCTGTTTGTCCCATTATATTCAGTTTGGTCTTATTTACAATAATTTAACCTCTTAGATATTTTAGCTTTACAGACACATTGATTTTTGGTTCTAATTTATCTGTAGTAACTTGTTTTCATGTCGAAAATATTTGGTCGGTCTTATACAAAACAAACTTCAGCCCTGAAGTTCATCACAAACAGAACAAAGCTCAGCTAAAAACATGCTGAGGTTCAGCAAATATAGAACAAAGTTTCAGCTAAAACATGCTGAAGTTTAGCAAATACAGAACAAAGCTTCAGCTAAAACATGCTGAAGTTCAGCAAATACAAAGCAAAGCTTCAGCTACTAGAATGCTGAAGTACAACAGTTACAAACAAAAACTTCAGCCAACACATGCTGTTGTTTTATTGAACTGAAGTTTGCCATTTGCACTACGAACTGAAGTTTGCGTGATTGCCTTTGCAAGTCAGGCCAAACTTCATGCAAAAATATCTGAAGTTTTGCTACACTTCAGGCAAAAAATTTTGCTACACTTCAGGCAAAAAAATTTGCTACTTCAGGCCTGTATGCCTGAAGTTACGCGAAAAGTGAGTACGATTACAATTTTTTTTTACAAAGCGGGATAAGTTAAAACGTGACCGAAAAAGCGAGTATAGATACAAATACCCCTTGTACTAAGAGATCCCTAGGCCCATAAGCATTCTTTTTGATAAAGTTCACACATAACCACTTTTCAGAGATGTAATTGAAAAATAATCATTGTCATAAAATTTAAATTTCACAGATGAAATTCAAGAGTTCATTAAGTTCAACCACAAATTTGTAGCATTAGAATTTTCATTACTAAAACAAAAACTGCAACTATTCTCAATAATATCATATCATATAATTTTCTGCTTGAGAAATTACAAACAAATCAAATAGAAATTAAAATTGAATTCCAAATTCTCAATATTCTTTGTGTTTTACATAAAATTTGAAGATCTCATTTTTATGTATTCACAAACCTGCAACTCTTCCTAACTTCACCATTGACATTAGTTTCTGGATTTGTAATATTTCCCATTTTCACCATTGATTCAGCAAATTGTTCAAAAAATGCAATTGTATTTGCAGCATATTTCTCAACAATTTTCTTTGTTTGAACTCCAAGAAAACTAGAATAAAGTTCTTGGTCTGAATTTATGAGTCCTTCTCCTTTAAGCAAAACATGGTAATATGAATTGTCAAATAAATTTGGAGTTACATTGTCCATTGATGTTTCATTGTTGTCTGATCCAATATTTCCAATAGGAGGACATATTGATTTCAATTTGCTTAGGTATGAGGATGAAATTGGATCCATAATTGAAGTTGTCATTCTAAAATCTCCATATATTCTATTTCTGAAGTTTACACATCTTGCTTTCCCTATTGTGTGTGCACCTGCATGCCAATAATGTAACAGTTTAAAAATATGCACAAATACTAAATTTACTAATAATAATCGAGGGCGGAGGCAGAAGCAGAAGCGAGTTACGGGTTCAGTCGAACCTATTAACTTTAACTCAAACAATGTATTTATATTAAAAAAATTCATAAAATATGCACAAATACTAAATTTAGAACCTCAGTCATTAGCAATCGTTTTAAAATTCGAAAGCCACAAGGTTGAAATTATGGCTCTCTAAGCACATGATTTTAAGAAAGAACGAAAGACTTTTGACATATTCTAAAAGTGTCTTCAGAACTTGTAGGCGGATCCATGCTATGAATACTGTGGGTTCGAGTTCGGAATTCTACTACAACTCATTCTATTTATTAAGTTCGAAATCTGTTAACTATTTAGCCTTCTAGTGAAATTTCACATATATAAGGTTTGAGCCAAAGTTATAGAGTTCGGATCAGGAGCGGATCTACCATGTAAAACATGGTTCACATGAACCCGTGGTCTTCGGGTTAAAGTATATATATATATATATATATGATGGAACCTTTGGTCAAAAGAGACCACGTGGTGCATTGGTTTTGGTCTCTTATTTCCGATAGCCTAAGGTCAGGGGATCAAATTCGCTACCAACTTTTTTGTTTAATTTCTTTAAAATAAAGTAATAGTGCCCAATCCTTCGGAAATCCTAGATCCGCCTCTGGTTTGGATGAACCGGTTACTTATGTCTACGTCCGTCTGCGGTGGTCCTAGACATGCTATGATATTTTTACGGGTATAACTTATAAAATCATGTAATTAAGAGTAAAATGAGAAGTTTAAAGTAAAAAAATAAAAAATGTATCATTCTTTTTCGAACAAATTAAAATAAAATAAAAAAATTATATAAACTATAAAAGTGCTTACCAGAAAGTGCAACCATATCAGTAACAGAAAGTCCCTGTGAAATAAACTTAGAAATAATAGAAATAAGTCCTTCATCAGCAGTTGGAAGATTTGTATCAGTCAATTCATATGCTGCATTTTTTGAATCTTTTCTACCTACTGGTACATCCCAATAAGGTCCACCAACCTGCGACCAAATTAATTAATGAATTATTACTACAACTTCGCTTATTCCTATGATAATAATTAAATTAATAATAACAGATACCTAAACAATAATATTCTATAATATCATAAATTAAAACATTCCAAGAATATATACCAAAAGAACTGCATCTCTAGCAGCAATAGTTAGAATATCAGCACAAGAAACAATTCCCGGGCACTCTGATTCAAGCCTGTTTTTAATTCTATCAATAATTCTGAATCCTTTCAATGCATTCTTGTTGTTGGGAGCATTCTTTTCTCCTTTTAATGTCACTGTATCATCCAACAATACCGAGCCATCGCAACCCTGTCACATTTTTCAATAAAGCTTTTTGATAAAATAGTCACATAATTCAACATTTTAAAATAGAAATCAAGAGTTTCAGGGTTCAAATCTTACCGCCACACATAAAATGAAATAAAATATATTTTCATGTGTTTGACGCGACTTTACACCACTAGACGCTTTGTATTAGCTTTGAATTTTTTAACTTCAGACCCGGTAGATACTCTCGAACCCTAAACCATTGGTCTAATTTTGAAAAAGAGGCCAACTTCTAAATACAAGGCCACAAAAGGGGCTAGTTATGTAAATCAACTCGTGTTTGACTCATGAAAAAAATAGTAAAAATAGCACGGGCTAGCCAGTTTTCGGACTGGTCATTCAAAAATAGCCAACGTTTGCCAAGTCATTGAAAAATAGCCACTATTTTGCTGCAACAGAGACCCGTCCAACATAATATACTGGAGTTAGGTGCACTTGTGTATGAACTTCCAGCATATTATGCTGAAACTTCAACACGCGGAAAGTTCCAGCATAATATACTGGAGATTCGAGCACATGTGTATGAACTTCCAGTATATTATACTGGACCGGTATACTTATGCTGGAACTCCATTATATTATGCTGGAGTTCCAGTATAATATGTTGGAACTTCAGTGTGGCTAGTTGTGTAAATCAACTCATGTTTGACTCATGAAAAACAGTCGAGCTCACACGAGAGAGGGGAGGTGATAACACATTAAACTTGTGTTATTTAAAATATACTTTCTCTATTAGCTTAAATGTTTAGATGAGATGTTCGCACAATTCAGTAATTTCAGTAAGCTGACCTGAACAAAGCAGTCATGAAAATGTAATCTCAAAATCAAAGCAGCATTACGAGGATCAGAAAGACAAGCACATTCCATTTCTTTCCTCACAATTCCTTCAACAGAAGGACATGTTTTTTTGTAATAATCAAGACTCAAATGTGAATCACTAATCCCATGCAAACTGCTAAAACAAATACTAATTAGTACCAAAACCAAGAATTCCAATATTAGAATTCTTAAATGAAAACAATTAATAGAAGCCATTAAATTGATCTTTGCTAATTTTTTGGCTTTGATGAAGAGTAAAAAATATGGTTAAGACTGTCACCTTATATAGTAGAGAACAAAGGAAAGTTAACTTAGGATTTTGGTTAAGATGACATGTTTTTGTTTTTCCTTTTGTCCTATGTTTGGTTTTCTTAATATTTTGGAATATAATATAAATTATGTGTATAGTCAAGAGAAGATGTAACTAATATTAGCATAGTTGGTGAGTGATCTCAAACCAAATATTACCAAATAAAAATCAAAGACTTGTAGCTTTTTTAAGGAGAGTTTTGTACGCAAATACTAAGGCAAGTGACCAAACCACTGTTTCTTTTCTCAATCACTCACTATATTTTTGAAACTTTCAAAATTTTGCTGAAAATGACAAATCTATTTAATTTTGACCTAGATGAACATAATCATATTGTGTGGACAAGTACAAAGTATTTTTATTGCTTCTATGTTATTTGTTTTGAGTTTCATTTTTATTTTTAACTGTTAAATGACTTAAAAGATGAGTAAAAAATTGATTACTTACTATAATATGTTAAACAGGGAGAATTAAAGTGAATTAGAAAACTGGTTTTAGATAAAATCAAATGTTGAAGTTAACTGAAAATGAGAACCTGGTGTTGTGTTTAATTTGAACTACTTATTTATAAATAATTTAAAGTTGAAAAAACATATTTTGAGGAGTATTTCAAGTGAAATTCATATCTAAGCATAATTTCTATTTCTAAATACTTTTCACTTTTCAGTTTCAACTTTAAAAATACTCTTTTAGTCCTCATTGAACTTCAACCAAATATTGTCCAAACAATATACCAAGGGTCATATTAAAACTAAACTGATTAACCACTACCATAACATGAGGAGTTTGAACAGAAAATTAGTCAATCTGATTTTGAAATTTGTTTATTAATTCCTCAGTTCTAGATTTGCCATGGAAACTTGCTGAAAACAAAGAATGAATTAACACGTTATTCATTCCATGGGTTTGATTTCTTCACATTTTGCTTCTTTTTCTTCTCTACAAAAGCTAACATTAATCATCTGATTATAATCTTGGAGTTGGAATTAGCAATTACGATATCTACAAAAAACAAGTGCAGCGAAATCACGACACATGCGCAAAAGAATGCGGATATGGACGAACATACATAAAAACTTATCCCCGCCCGCTGTTGTATCAAACAAAACTGACTTACGACGATTAAGTCATAAATTAAGGCGAGAATGTGTATTATTCAACTAATAAAAGTGGTCGTTTGTAGGGATGGTCAATTGGGGCAGGACAGGGCGGGGCGGGGCAAGGCAAACATTAAACGGGACAGGGCAAGGAAATATGTAAATGGGGCAGGGCGGGGCAGGGCAAAACTACATTTTTAAAAAAATTTAATGGGGCAGGTTGGTTGTAGGTCAGCCCCTTGCTTACTTTTTTGTCCATGTCTTCTTTTCTCTCATAAATTGATATTGAAATAGCTAGAGGATGTCACAGGCGCAAATTTGAGAAAATACATTTAAAGGATAATTGACTTTTCTGGGAAATGGGTAAGACAAAGTATTTACTAGAAAATGAAAAAAAAAAATTAAAAAAAATAAAAATAAATCTAAACGGGGCTTAATAGGGCAGGGCAGGGCAAAATTTTGGAACAAGGCTAAACGGGGCAGGGCAGGGCGGGTCAATATCTTAGTGGGTCAAAGATTGCCCTGCCCCGCCCCAATTGCCATCCCTAGTCGTTTGCTTGTTAAGATAAACATTTTAATCCTTGTACAATATTTAGTGTTATTTCTTACTCTCTCCAGTCCAAAATAAGTGATTTTTTGGCATTTTTTTTGTAGTTCAAAGTGATTTTTTCAGATTTCAAAAATGAATTAATTATTTTTTTTCTACATTGTCCTTAGAGTAAATAGTGTTGTAATATATGTTAGGAGTGTTTATGTGAGATATGAAAGGTTAATATGATCAATTTCATTGCTAATAAAATTGTTATCTCGTAAGATTTTGTGGACCGGACAAACAATTTTAAGTCTCAGACTCAATCATAGCGCCCAAGCACAAGTAGTCAATACATAGCTGGGGAATGGGGATGGATGACCCATTGGAGGACGAAATCCCTATAAGGAAAATGTTTTCCAAGAAAAAAAGTAGTAATCTTATTCATTTTCCGGTGTTTGGTACGCAAATCAAGAAAAATATTTTCTCAAGAGTATTTATAAATAATTTTAATACAATAAACATGAAGCCATAAACTTTCGAACCAACAACCTTCCGAACCCACAAATTTCATAAACTTCTGAACCGCAAAACTTTCGAAACACACAAACCTCCGAACTCATAACTTTGGAACTTGTAAAATTTTGAACCTGTAAACCGATAAATAAAAAAAGTAAAACTGAAAATATATTTAAAAAAAATCAACATTAACAATTTTAACAAGTGTAGTTCCAACTAGCTAATGAGGCTTTACCCCCGCACATATGTGCACCCAACTCTCCAAACTGATCGTCTGCTTCCACAGTGTCGTGTCGTCTGACAGGCGTAGTGCATCCAACTTCTGCTTCAATACTTCAATTGAATAGAAATTCTATGATAGAATACCAATTGTGAAGCATTGATTGTGCCAGTCAATTCAATGGTGAAAATAATACTATCTTCCTGGCATGTATCTCTACGAGCCCCGGTTTTCCCATGGCTTCAGCTTTCTTGAGCACCTCATCATCGCACGTATATGCCACAGGTTCAACCACAATAACCTGCAACAGATCAAAATGCAGAATAAAGGCCAATCTCTCAAAAGAAGAGCAAATCACAATAACACAATCTTTGGTCTAGTGACAAAATCTTTAGTCTTCTGAATAAACTTCAGAAGAAACTATTAACAGATATGCCCCCAAAACTTTGGTCTAGAGGCAAGTGATTGTGACTTCTTAGGCCTGACTCCACCCTAGCCAATCAAGGATAGCTGTAACAGCCGCTTAAATAAAGAATGGCAGACTCAAAGTATGACAAAATTATATTTCAATATAAGCTGAGGTTAACTGGGACAAGGAGTGTTTCATTGGTGCTCCTCACCAAATAAAACATGAGATGTTGTTCGTAAAAAAGTAATAGGAACCACCAGTAGAGTTCAATAGCTCAGAGGAAAAGTTTAGACATAGCAGTATAGCATACTATAGTGATGAAACATGCTATAAAGTACGAAGTTCAACCAACCTGTTTGTTTTCAGGGTCGGTTGCCAAAGACTTTGGTGGGACTACTCTCTACTAATTATCTTTTCTCCTCAAGAATTAAGGTTCCCATCATGCCTTCATTGATATAGATCTCTAGTTCATACATGAAAGTCACAGTTGCTGCAGGATACCATTTCCAATGATCTTTGCCAATTCCTATACGCGATATTGCTCTTAACCTTAAGTCCTGTCACTTTTATAGCTTCACAATTTTGATTCCCCTGCATAAAATAGATTCCAATGCATAAACCTAGACATTTCAGTACCACAAATCTCCAAAATAATCATATTATAAAAAGCATTACTTTCGCATACTATCTGTGACGAGAAAGAAAAGATTTGAATAAGACAAACTACAATCTTTCGTTAAACATTTCTCTTTAATTAACACCACCTTCAAAACTATTCTCCTTTTGAGAAAAGAACCCCTATTTACTTAGGAGCTCGATTGATATCTAATCACTTATTACTTGAAATGCACAGATGATAATTCAACAGAATTATAGGATATTCTCCTGCTCTCTCATAGAATGACATATCAAAGGCACCTTAATGTGTATTCTGCAGAAAACATTCCCCAATTGGAAACCACGATCAAGTTCACTCCTTTTAATCCTACAGGCTACAGTCAAACTGGCCTGCCCCAAAATTCTATAAAATCAAGATTGAACTGCAATCTCTATCAAAAAGTTTTCATATACAGAACTATCCCACAGCAGAATGATGTAATTACTACTTGCAGCTATAGAGAAAAGTACCCAGATATAAGTAGACATGCAAAAAAATCGACAAATCACTCATTCCAAATCCAGCGGCAACTTTACTAATCCTCTGTCCCAACTAAAGTACTCGTGTAAATTTTCACCATCGAATTGTTGAAAATGTACTACATCTTATGCAAGCAAAGCTTAATTATTTGAAAGATCTCAATACTACTTTAACAAGTACCTTGTATATATAATGGTAAAACACCTCTCTACGATCGGTTCAGGTTAAAAACAACTTAGGATACCTAAAGTAAAACAGAGAGTAGTTTTATTGGGTGTTTAATGCCTACAGGGACAAAGATATTTGAGAAGAAGACAACACAACAATGGTGAAAGTGACGTCCATTACTTATGGGCGGAAGTCATTTCCATACTCAAAAAATATTATCAAAACACTCTTAGTTTGCTAATAGTACTATTTAACTTCCGATAAATATTTCCATCCAAACATTGAAAAACATTCCAGAAAATATCTTGATATATGGGTATGAACATATTTAATATGGAATGGATACGAATATATTATCACAGCTGCAGCCCCATATTGCTCACTGGTCCAATTGGTAAGAACATATTTTGATATATAATGATTTAAATTCATCAAAAGGCATGTTGAGCCTCCCACATTACACAGCTAACACAGTTTCAAAGATGGGACCTTGTTGAATACTACTACATAGTAGAGAAGCTAGAAAAGCATAGGCTAAATCATTCCTCTAGTATACTCATGCAACGTTGACTACATCAGGCTCAGATGACAAAGGAGTTTCAGCACTATAACCTTTTTTGTTGTCCTAACTCCTAACTAGACTCCAATTTCTGGAATGGCAGGTTTCTCCTCAATCACTGGATCGGAGGATTTCTCAATTCCTGTTTTTTCACAAACTGACGCGTCGGCATAGCTCTTTTTGAATAGTTCTGACACTCTTTCGGCGATACTACACTTTGCTGCAGGGGAAACTCCATGTTTGCCAATTATGGATTCCAGCACTGCTTCAGATAATTGTTTGTTCTCTATAACAGCATTTCCAGTGCCAGTAATTGAATCATCTTTAATGAAGCTAATCTGGACTCGGACAAAGAAAAATATAGAAGGAACATCAATGAGCTTACAGATAAATGTTGTTCATCTTTTTGGTGCATAAATATTGTCAAAAGGGTCCTATCGGATGATGCAAATGTCTAATTTCTATTATCGCTCTATATAATTGATCATACATACCGTCAATGCCCCAGCAGGTGATTGAGTAAAAAGGATGGAGGCACCCGGCGGGAAGGTTTCATTCTGGAAAATGTTGATGAACTTTTCAATAGCCTGACTCTCTGCATCGGTGTAGGTTCCTATTGCTTTCCAATGGGCAACACAATTTTCTGCCACCTTCTCTGAGTATTGCTTACCCGTCAAAGGCAAGATCATAGTCACTCGAGTGAATTTCTCAAAGGGACCTGCCAGAGAGAAAGTACGAAAACATTCACAAACCTTAACTCAGATGGAGAGAAACCTCGTGATTGTTTTAAAACCCTAGATATGTAGAATGTTATATCAATAAAGCTCTCACAATCCATATCAAATAGGATTCAAGTATATACACCGACAATATAATGAACTTTTTATACATCAGAATAATTTACATATAAGTTATTTTTATACCGTTAGTGCATATACCATTAAAAGGCGGGATCACTATTCCAAAAAGATGGCTGCACTATTACAAAGAGGTGAATCTAGAATTTATATTTGACGGGTTTAGCCTTTAGGTTCCTAACATGAATCCATAATCATTTAGAAATTATAGGTTAAAATTTAAAAAGTTCTAGAAATTTCAGTGATTTTAATACATACACCTACACTCCATATAAAAAATACTGGAATATATTGAACCATACTACATCATCTACTGCTATTAGTTTTAATTAAATAAAATTTTGTGATGACAAAAGGAGATCAAGGATTTCAATGTGTTAGATTTGGGGATTTCGAATGAGTAAATCAAACAAAAAAGAAAGAAAAAAAGAAAAAAATATACTTAATTAAAACACAAGAGGGATACTAGACATGCCTACGAACTGAGATTGAATCTCTTACGAGTGTTTGAATGAATAAACAAATAAAAAAAGAAAGAAAAATACTTAATTAAAACACAAGAGGGACACTAGACATACCTACAAACTCAGATTTGAACCCCTAACTTCACTCGTAAAGGTGAATACAATAATCATTATACCATAGTATTCATTTATTTAAGAAATTTTTAACAGATATAACATTATTATATATGATATCGAGAAATGAGCATGGATTCACGTGCCTCAAGCTCCAACACATAGATACGCCCATGTTAAACTCTATCAAATAAATTGTTACCCTTGACGATATCCCTGAAAAAGTCGAGTGAATTAGCCAACTCCTCGGAGCTTTTGCTTTTCCATTTAGTGGCGAGAAAAGGAAGAGCTGTCTCTTCCAAATACACACCGATCGCAGTAAACTTCACAAACTTTCCTTCAATCTCCAAACCTCTATTTCCTGCACACACAGTAGGCGTTTGGACATAAGAATTGTAAAATTCCAAAAAATGGTGAAAAAATATTTTAAGTGAAAATGGTATTTGTTTGGGTGTGATTTGAGCAAAAATTTTGAAAAACAGCTTTTTGAGTTTTTCAACTTTTGGACAATTTCCAAAATATTGGGAAATTTTAAATTTTTCTGAAAAAAAAGGAAAAAAAAAGTTTATGTCCAAACGGGCTCATAATTAAATTAGAGTGAGATTAAACACATAATTAGATCAGAACAAACAAAAAAAAAAGTAACTAAACCTGCGCCGGCAAGGAAGAAAGTATTGGTAGAACCAGGAGGCTTCACCATTGTTGATGGGAATACGTAATTCTCAACGGTAACAGACTCCATTGCTCTGTAACTTTTTGGATTTCACTTTTCATATCAAAGGATTTATGTCTAAATAGAGGAAGAAAGTGGTTTAATGGTAATAATGGAGTTGTTGAAGGGTAAAATTGACCAGCTATAATTTGTGGTTAGGTGGAGCGAGAGGCTCACACTATCACAGTATCACTCACCAAATTGCCGCCAGTCAACCCTCTCTTTGGCTACCTTAAAGAAAGGATTTACCCAACTTTCCTTTTTTCTTTCCTATGTGATTGCGGTGGGATGAATAAAATTCTAATATAGGGATTTTTCTATTTACGAAATTTTATTAATTGGCATCAATATTGATACTGGATATTGAGCGGGAAATAAAAAAAAATATTATTTTGAAGAAAATACAAAATTAACCTGTCAGTCAAAATTAATTGTGTTCATTAACCAACAATTATATAAATTATGTATATTATATGTATATAATACACACATATATATATATATATATATATATATATATATATATATATATATATATATTAAATTTGGGAGAAGTTAAAATATACATTTCTCGATAATCTTCTAATATCTGATACTTATTGGCCCAACTAATTTAGACTTGTGCAACATTGGACGTGTTAAAGGGAAAATATACTCCTATGAAGTTTTTTTCATTTTCAGGGTCGAAGTTTCTAATTAAGAGTGGAAGTGTTCTATCCATCCAACCACTGTTTTTCATGGTTACTGATCACGTTTAACTATGCCTTATAAAAAGGATAAAACGGTCGTTGTCAATATATTCCGGGTATTAAGCCCAGAGTCGAATCCACAGAAAATTAACCTATCAATTACTGTTGTTAGACTCACTTAATTCTACGTAATCAACTTCCAAGATCACATTACCTATCAATTACTGTTGTCAGACTCACTTAATTCTACGACAATTTACCAGACATACTCTCCCGAGTTACGCTAGCTGGCTTTTATTACAGCTCACTTAGATCGCATCCAAAGTTTCGTTATCCCTAATCTCACCTTTAAACCCTCGATTATTGATTCCTCACATACGTCGGGACTGATGTTGTTCAACAACTACCTAAATATGCACTCTCTCCCGAGTAATACATACTAAATAGGCACAACTAATTAAGGATCCTTTCAATTAACTACAACAAGAACGTAGTTGAAAAAATAGAGATTAAACTTGGCAAAACTATATTAACATAACAAGAAGTTCATCCCTCAATAGGTTCCATCAAACCTTAGACTAAATAATTAGCTACTCATACAAGAACACAATAAAACCATAAAATAATTCATAATTCACAAACTAATGATAAAAGATGAAGAATAGAAAAACTCTAATTGTATCTTGGTCTTCTCACACTTGCTCTTGCCTCCAAAGTGAGTCTAAAACAAGCTTAAACCTGACTTGGACGAGTTTATGGGGTTTAAATAGGGTTAGGACAAGTTTTCCCGTTTCTACACTTAGGTCCCTGGACTTCTTGGCTTTTCATAAGTCGACCGCGGTCGTGGCTGAACGTTGCACGACCGCGGTGATTCACAAAGATTCACCCTCGTCTTTGGGCCACCGCATTCCAGCCGCGGTCGCGGTGGGCTGTTGTCCAGTCTTCCTTTGCCTTTTTCTTGTTTATTTTCATTTGGGTTCTTCTCGATTGGCTTTATATCCACGTTATTGACTCTAAAACACTGCATAGTATCTTCCTAAATTGGATTAGCTCCTGCAAAGCATAAAAACACTAATTATAGCATTTTGTTATCATTTTGCACTTAAACAACAATAAAGTATGGTTCATTTAGAGCGTAAATAGCATCCACATCACGTAATATAACCTACTATCAGTTACTTTGCCTGATAGGTAAGTGTGGGCGTTCGAGCAGTACAGATTGAATATGAAAATTTCAGTTTAGATTTTCGGTTTTCTGATTGAAGAAATAACAATCTAAATAAGCTCGGATTGGATAGGATTTTTAAGTTCGGTTTCAGATTAATCAATTTGGATATTTTTTGGATTCTCGATTTTGAGCTTATTAATTGAGATGTTTCTTCTTTTTACAAAAATGAATATTCAAATGAAGTACTCCTCACCTGCAATCATCCAAGAAAGTATTCAAGTAATGGAATTATCAAGGAAATGCAACAGTAACATTAACACGGCAGATAAGAAGTAGCAATAGTAAAACTATATCAAAATAAAAAGTATTCTGACAATAGTATAATAATAATTAATATTAAATATATGAAATAATATTTAATGGGTAGGGTATTGAACGTATTACTATTAGCATATGACTAATTTACTAAATTTTAAATTATAAAATTGGATTTTCGGATATCCAAAAATCCGAAGTACTAAATCCAATATCCAAATATTTTAAAAATTAAATCTAAAATTCATCCGTAATTCGAAAATCCAAACCAAAATACAAAAAATCCAAATTTCAATTTGAATTTCAGGTTTGCCCAATACCCTACTGACAGGAATACATTGCTAGAGGCTGGTAGAAGACAGCTATAGATTTTAAAGATCTTGGGCAGATTTTTGGATATAATTAATACGGTGGCCAAGTAAAAGAACTCATACATTATAAATCAGTATGGCTAAGTCTAACTGACCAATATAACACTTCTGTTTTGTTTCGTCTTGTTTTACTCCTTTTCTGGATAAGCAACTGACTTTGAACATCACGGATCAAGTAGTATTTCTTAATAAAGGTTTTTGCTTGAAATCGTTTTTTATCCTTTCACGTGTACGCACTCATTTGGCAATAAATAATATTTGAAATATTATTTGGAGATTATAAGAGATATCGTCATACATAATTGCAACTGGTTCCAACTATGCTTTCTTCAAGTTTAATTTCAAATACTATAATTTTGTAGCCTCAACCAGATGTTTTTTTCATACGACAATAATCCAAGCGTCATTATTAAAAATAAACATATAAAATTATGGTGTGTCATTGGATGTGGACAAATTATTTAACTCTCAGGGTCGTTTAATATGATGTAATAGGAAAAATAATACATATATTTGCTTTGGTACTATATATCCCTTATTCGATAGTGTTTTTCTAGAGAGAGAGCTGATGTGGCATGCCTCAATGCCAACACTTCAATACAATTACTTACTTATTAGAAACCTTTTTCATATGGGAGAGATTAATAAAAAGTCTCATTTATAAGAGGTAATTGAAAAATAGCCACTTTTTATGTAAAGATAAATTTGAACGAAAACGTTGTTCAAAATCTGAAAAATATTCCAGCATAATATGTCGGAGTTCCAGTATATTATATTGGAACTCCAGTATATTGTACTGGAGTTCCAGTATATTATGTGGAACTGCAGCATAATATACTGGAGTTCCAGTATAATATATCGGTCCAGCATAATATACTGGAAGTTCATACATAAGTACTCCAATCTCCAATATATTATGCTGGAACTTTCCGCGTGTTGGAGTTCCAACATAATATGATGGAAGTTCATACACATGTGCACCAATCTCCAGTATATTATGCTGGACGGTCTGTGTTGCAGCAAAATAATGACTATTTTTCAATGACTTTGCAAACGCTGGCTATTTTTCAATTACCAGTCCAAAAACTGACTAGCTCGTGCTATTTTTACACACGAGTCTTAAATAAGGGAAGAGAAACTTAATTATGAGTTAAAAATAATCACTCCAAAACTTAATTATCCTTTTCCTTGATTTGTGTATTTTTCCCCTTATTGAAATTCAATTACTCACTTATTAGAATCATTTTCCTATACATCATTACAAGTCTTATGGAAGAGAAACTTAATTATGAGAGAGAGAATGAGTGACTTCTCACTAAAAAAATCAAGTGATCACCCACCTCCTCAACCAAAATCACCTGACAAATTCTCCCTTAACCTAGAAAAACCATTGTCCTATAAGAACACCCTAATCCAAGATGATTTCTTCACTAACAATACCACAACACAAACAGGGGAAAACTCAACAATGCATGTGGCTGCTCAATCAACTGCAGTAGAAGACATGAACGCATACATGGGCATGGACTCCTTATCCAACAATTTGAAACAAGTAATATTATCTTATGAGGACAGGGAGCGCATGTACAGCCCCTGGAAATACTCTGTCATCATCAAACTCTTGGGGAAAAGATTGGTGCACCACTATTTGAAAAAAAAGCTTCAAGACTTATGGAAAATAAACGAGAACTTTCCTCTCATTGATTTGGGGGAGGACTACTACACAGTCAAGCTATCAAATGAGGAAAGTATGACTAAAATCATGCACAATGGGCCTTGGTTCATAAATGGCTATTTCTTGTTAGTACAAAAATGGATTTCAAACTTTGTAGCTAAACAAGCCCATCAAAGCTATACTGCGGTTTGTGTTCGATTACCACAACTTCCCACAGAATTTTACGATGGTATTATCCTCTCCAGAGTTGCCAACTGCATAGGTAAACTACTCAAGGTCGATGCATGTACTTTATCAACGCTACGAGGAAGGTATGCCAGACTGTGCGTGGAGTTGCCATTAGAGCAGCCAGTCCAAACTACATCCAAATTGGCTCCCACAAACAACCTATTCTATACGAAGGCAATGATATTCTGTGCAAATCATGTGGCAGACTGGGCCACACGAACCAAAATTGCCAACATGTAATTGCACCAATAAGAAATAAGACACATGAGGGTGAGGAAGAGCTTTCTAAGGCTGACAAAGACAGTGAAGAGGAGTGGCTGACAGTCTCATTTCCAAAGAGAAGCAAATTCAAAGCAGCCTATTAGGCAAAAGGAAAACAAGCAACTCCATCCCCCCAGGTATAAATGTTAGACTTTATGATGCAGTGTCAGGTAAGTATCTCAATACTCAATCTCTACACTACATTAATAAAAACCTTTTAGTAAACTCTAATGCTACTACTAATGGTGAGGAGTAAAGTATAGCCCCCTGCGATCCTAAAACCTCCATCACTGTTACACCACTAAATGATAGGCAAAGCAGTTTTCCAAATCAGCACAAGGATTTGGCAAAACAATTTTCACAAATTAATCAAAATTCTACAATTTTGCATGGCTCTACTCATTTAAGTGACACAATTGTCATAAACGTGGCAACTTTTCCAAAGCCAGATCTTCCACAAGATCCTCTAATTAATGACATGGAATTAGGCCTAAAATCAACTACAACCAATCACCATGACCAAGGCCAAATCATTAAGCCTAATACTAATATCCAACAAGATACTATTAGATACACAAAATCTGCCTATGCAGATTGCTCTCCAAACACCCTATCAAAAAACTCACACTTGTCCAAGGAGAGCAGCCACGTGCATGAAACCAAATCCATGCATGATTTAGATAAAAACCTCACGCAACACTCCCCAGCACAAGCTACTCACATAGACACAATCATTCACCACCCTTCTCTTCCTCAACCTATCCACACTATGAATCAGTACCCCCTCCACAATGCCAAGGATACCTCTATCTATAAGGAGAAGACTCCAACTAATCCAGCTACTACATCTCACACGCAATCGAACAATGAACAATCAACAAAATCAATCTCCTCAACTCCCACCAAATCCTGTGATCTATGCACAACCTCTGACCCCTCCCAACCATGTACCCCAATCTTCAGTAGAGTTGGGCCTTCAAGGTCAGGTAGTAACGTTCAATCTAGTCATAAACGGGCAGGAATCAGTCATGATTCTTCAGGACACACACTTCTTGGCTCAATTGATCTCGGAGGGAATGACCTTAGCAATGAACAACTACATCAATCAGATGTGGATGTCCAACATTCTACAACCCCTTGCTCAATCAATGAATCAAAATCTAGTAACCAACATGCAACAAATGTGGAACATTCCAGTAAATGCCAAACAACTTCCACAAAATCCACCTCTAAATCTACCCTTCTTTGCCTCGAAGGACCTAACAATGTTGAATCCTGTCTTCTCACAATGGAATTCTCGAGAAATGAACATTCAACAAAATGACCCACAACCAGATCCCATGGACGTGCATGCACCAGTGAATGCCATGCAGAATCAGGAAGAAGAGGAGGTGGGGGAAAACATGCCACTCTTAGGGGAGCCTGCAGTAGCATTTTCAAGCCTAAACGAAGTAAAAATACTCATATTCAAGGAGAGGCTAGACAAGAAGTGTATCTTCAGTTGTCCAACGACACTCTGCAAATGCTCACTGGACATAAAGCCTCCACATGATCCCACTGTGGGGAAGAATGTAGTGATACTAGTCCCCTCTCTCAGGGGAATCCAAACACCAACCTTCCTTATAATAATCCAATGAATCCAAATAACTTCATCATTTGGAATGTGAGGGGTGCTAACAATGCAAACTTTAGGAGGCACTTTAGGGAACTAATGAATACCCACATGCCTTGTCTAGTGGCTCTTTTGGAAACAAAAATGGAGAGCCACATTCCTATCCTTGAGGATTTTCACTTCACCAAAATGATAGAAGTTCCTACTACAGGGCAAGCTGGGGGTATGGTTGTTCTTTGGAATAAGGAAGTAGTGACAGTGAACAACTTCACTAGGAACGTGCAAGCAATCCATGTATGATTGAGGTAAAGCCAAAACATCTCTCTTGGTTATTTACTGCCCTATATGCTAGCAATAATATTCATGAACGTATTTTATTATGGGAAGACCTTATGAATATTTACGACTAGTACAAAGGCCCTTGGCTTCTTGGGGGAGATTTTAATGAGGTAGTTAACACTAATGAGAAATTGGGGGGGGGGGGGGGGGGGGAAAGAAAAA
>ML251704.1:0-38240 GCA_005239495.1 Nicotiana undulata | reverse complement strand
TCCTGCACCGTCTGTGTATAACATCTACATGTGTCAAAAAGGGAGGGCCAGGGGGCCCCCCCCCCCCCCCCCAGGTCCAATAATGCATTGTGTTCGCGAGAGCCCGACTGAGTTCGCGTAGGGTCTCCCCCCAGACCACCGTGTTCGCATCAAGGGTCCCACATTTGCATAGAACAAAAAGGCCCAGCTCAAATTTACTCTACGCGTTCGCGGTTGAAGCCACGCGAACGCGAAGAACAATTTCGATGTGCACCAGAAACAGAATACCAACAGATTTTTATAAGTGTAAAACATCTTGTGGCCTATCCGAAACTCACCCGAGCCTTCGAGGCTCCAAACCAAATATGCACTCAAGTCTAAAAATATCATACTGACTTGCTCGTGCGATCAAATTATGAAAATAACATCTAAAACTATGAATTAAACCTCAAAACTCATCATTTTTCTCAAGAACAAGTTCACTATTTCTCAACTGGACGTCCGAATCACGTCAAATAAACTCCGATTCTCACCAAATTTCACATATAGCATTTAAATACTATAACAAATCTGTACCGAGCTCCGAAACCAAAATACGGGCCTGATACCAATAGTTTCACACATTAATTCTTTTCTTTATTTCATTAATAATTTCTTTCAAAAATTAATTTCTAAGGCTTGGGACCTCGGAATTCACTTCCGGGCATACGCCCAAGTCCCATATTTTACTGCGAACCTCCCGGGATCATTGAAACACAGATCCGGGTCCGTTTTACTAAAAATGTTGACTCAAGTCAACTAAAACCAAACTTTAAATTCTAAAAATTATTATTTCTTATATTTTCACATAAAAGCTTTCTGGTTTCATGCTCGGACTGCGCAAACAAATCGAGGTAGTTAAAATTAATCTTTTTATGGCGAATAAGCCTAGAACGAAGTCTTAATTCATAAAATGACCCCTTGGGTCATCACAAACACCTATGCTACTATCTGAAAAAAAGTTAAACAGAAAGTAAATACAAAAGAGATGTTGCGGGTGATGCAGAACGAACCCAGAGAGTAGCTCACCACTATGCCTCGGGGTGACGGGGGTGCGCGCCTGAATGACTGTTAGATGCACCTACCTAAGATCATTCACAATTAGTGTAGAAGTGTAGCGTGAGGACATAAACAACATGTACCAAGTAAGTATCCAGTCTAGCCTCGAAGAAGTAGTGACGAGGGATCGAAATTGACACTTACTACGGGCCTATAATAAAAATACAGAAATTCTAAATAGGCATGAAACACATGAACAATAATAATAACACAATAACCAACAATGAATAAATAGTTCTTTAAATGATAGTCAATTTAAGAGTCCCCAATGGACATATGTTAACTTCAATAATTTCAGTCCATTAAATAAATTATAACCTCTCAAGTCATAAAAATAATATCAAGTATATTCAGGCTCCAACCATTATCACGCACGATTTACGCCGAGGTCATATGGCCCGCTCCAGAATAATGTGTACACTGCCAAGGATCGAACGACACGAAACATAGATGCATCTATTATACTACCAAGGCATTCAACCCACTCCACAAGAAGAGAGAAATACTCTATGAACATCCGATTTAAAAGTTATCACAAAACTAATACACAAGGGAGCACAATTTCTATTAACGGTCAAGTAACCCGCCAAAACTCAAAATAAGTGAAATTCGGTCTTTACAAATATTTTATCAAGTTTCAATATAATTTAGACACTTAAATTAACAGGTTGAGTGCACACAATACAAATATTTCATGATTTTGGTCCTAAAACTACCCGGGCTTAAGCATGATTAGTAGCTACGCACGGACTCTCATCACCTAGTGCGTACGTAGACCCCACAATTAGAAGAAATTAGTAATTTAAAATACCTATGTGGTAAATTCCCTCTTACAAGGTTAGGCAAGAGACTTGCCTCGTCTTAAAGCTCACTTTCCGGCCCACAAATTCGCTCTAAGGCCTCAACTTGGCACTGAACAATCCGAAGCTAGACAAATATTATATAAATCAATCAATATACACTCACAAATTCATAATTTAGCTATTAGAGTGATTGCCCAACCAAACGGGAAGATTCCTAAAATTCACCCCCGGGTCCACGTGCCTTATTCCGGAAATATTTGAAGGTAAATGTTACCCATATCCTCACGAACTCAAATGTATAATTTTTATCAAATTCCATAATTATTTTCATGGTTTAATCCCATTTTATCAAAACCCTAGGTTCTTCACAATTTTCACAAGTTTTCACAATCTTCCCATGTTTAATCTAGCTAAAACCCACATAATTAACCCAAAAATGGATGGGAGTTACTTACCTTAGGATATTGATGAAAACCCCCCTCCAATGAGCTCTAAAGATGCCCCAAGACTAAATGAAAATATGGGGAAAAAGGCCTAAGTCCCGGAATAAAGGCCCTCACTGCCTCCAGCGATTCCGCTTATGTGGACCTTGGGTCGCCCGCGATGCTGCTTCTGCGAGCGAAGGTCCTCTTCTGAGGAACACACACAACCTAGAATTGGGCGCACCTACGGAAGGACACCGCACGTACGAGCCCACTTCTGCGGCTCGCCTCGCGCACCTGCGGCCTTGCCTATACTGGCTCTCTTCGCGCCTCGATCCCCTCATTGCAGAAGTGAGTCTACTTCTGCAGAAGAATCTTCGCTTTTGTAGACACTGACTAGTCCACTCCCATCCGCACAGGTGCTCACTAGCTCGTACCTGCGGCTAGCTCCTCGTAGGTGCGAATGCACCAGAAGCTGTTGTTGCTTCAGCCATGGTCCCAAGTCCAAACAAGTTTCACACATCGTCCGAATAGCACCCGAGGACCCCTGGGGCCTCGCCAAAACATAACAACAAGTTCGTAAACATAAAATGGACTCGATCAAACCCTCGAAAAGCGTATAACAACATCAAAATTAAGAGTCACACTCCAAACCAAATCGAATCAACTTATGAACTTCAACTTCTTCCAACTTACTCCGAATGCGCCGAATCATACTTAAACTACCCAGAACAACACCAAATTTTGCGTGCAAGTCATAAATTACCACACGGAACTATTTTCAGGCTCAGAATCCCAAGCGGACCTCGATAACCCAAGACCTACTTCAAACAAAATTTAAAGAACTTGAAAACCTTTTATGCGCCAACTTTTAACTTTATGCGCCGAGACGCTCCTGGGTCATCCGAAACCCAATCCGAGTGTACGCCTAAGTCCAAAATCATCATACGGACCTATTGGAACCATCAAATCTTGTTTCGAGGTCGTTTACTCAAAACATTGACTCAAGTCAAACTTAACCATTTTATTCCACTATTAAGGAACTAAGTATTCTGATTTCAACCCGAACCCTTCCAAACTCGAACTAAACATCCCCGCATGTATAAAATAGTAAAAGCACCTATGAGGAGTCTTAATTAGGGGAACAGGTATGTAGAAAGAAAAACGACCGATCGGGTCGTTACATTTAACCTTGTTTATGCTTTAAAGTTAGAATTGATGGTTGCAAACATTGATTAATGCCTTTTAACCTTGTTCTTACCTGAGAAAGAGGAACTTAGTCTAGCAAAGAGGAATTAGAGATAGTAATAATCTAACTTGGCCTTATATTCAATTGCACTTATAGCTACCTATTTAGGCTTGAGAAAGGCAGATTGGGCATAATCACTCCTTCATCGAGAGATATTGAATGAGTATTGAAAGTCATAACAACTTCGATCTATCAATCAAGCTTAGTTGACTTCACCCATTAGGTTTACACCTAGGTTAAGATTGTAACCCTAGGTTTTTCTCCTTTTGTTAAAACTTCATAAATATTTTTCCTATTTCGTGTTTGTAGCTTAGTTCACAAAACGTCCTAGTTTAATTAGTGAAGTTGATACACCACTTTTGTTTGAAAGATAAATTGAGTGGTATCAAGTTTCTCGCTTAAGTGTTTACCATAACACCCCTATTAAGCTTCTTGAGTAGTTATTATTTCAAATGATCGTTTCATATCTCTTATTGGGATGTGACTAAGACGTGATCAATGATATAGTACCAATTGATGAGATGTGAGGCGATGTTAACAAACAGTTGGAGGCTTGGAGACCGACCCTAGAGTCTAAAGGTTTCAAGTTGATCAAGAATAAGAAAGAATACTTGAGGGTAAGTTTAGCAACGTGACGAGGGGAATGGATATGAACGTAAGGCTTGACTCAAGAGTCATCCCCAAGAGAGGATGTTTCAAGTACCTTAGGTCAGTTATCCAAGGGAATTGTGCGATTGACAAGGATGTCATACACCGTATAGGGGAGGGATGGACCAAATGAATGTTAGCATCTGATGTCTTGTATGACAAGAATTTGCCACCAAAACATCAAGGTAAGTTCTGCAAAGTGGTAGTTAGACCGCCTATGTTCTATGGGGTAGAGTGTTGGTCAATCAAGAACTCCCATATTCAGAAGATGAACGTAACAAAAGTTAGGACGTTGAGATGGATGTGTGGGCACGTTAGGATGGATAAGATTGGGAATGAAGATATCCGAGCGAAGGTGGTGTGGCTCCCATGGGGTAGAAGCTTAGATGTCCTAGTATGGAGGTGTGAACGGTTGGATTTGGCAGGTAGGAGAAGAGATAGCGGAAGACTAAGAAGTATTGGTGAGAGTTAATCAGGAAGGACATGACCCTTGATAGGAAGGTGTGTAGATCGAGAATTAGGGTAGTAGGTAGTCAAATGATTTTTCTTATCCGTACCAAGTTTATTATGGCTAGTCTATTAGTATCTTATTCTTAAATAGCTAATATTATGGTTGTTTTCTTACTATATTCCGCTTCAATTTTCTAGTAGCTCGCCGTTGTTAATGCTTGTTGTTATTGTTACAGATTTCTTTGATCTATTTTTCTGGTTCTTACATTGTTGGTATTATTCTTTTGGTCTTTATGTTGATTATTGCTTGTTTCTATTTTTTTTTTCTCCTCTCGAGCCGAGGAAATTTCTGAAATAGCCTCTCTACGTCCCCATGGTAAGGGTAAGGTCTGCATACACATTACCCTCCACATATCCTACTTGTGGGGCTCCACTGGATTTTTTATTATTATTATTGTTGTCCCATTAATTCTATTATGATTTAGAAGCATGTTTATAGTAATGACTTATTAATTTGGGCATAAAAGATTATTTTTCCATGTTGAATTTTCTTGTTAAATCCGAGTAATACACTTGGCTTAATTTCTTCATGATTTGGTGGTTATGTGGCTTCATTTATTCATGTTAAATGATATAATTATATTTTTTTCATCTTGAGCTAGTTTATTGAGCCGTTATGATAAAATGAATTACATATTAGCCTAGCCATCGTTTAACGATATGAGCTTCTATCCGTATTTTTATTGTTATGTCTGGTACTTCTTTATTACATTATTTCAGACACATGCATATGTGTTGGAGAGTTATATTTTGAGAAGTTGAGAATTTTGGCACCAAGGACATTGTGAGCGAATATTGATTCTTGATGATATTGTAATTGGATCGGATTGTATGCTACTATACTATTTTGGTTGGATTGGGTTGCATGCTACAATGGTAATATGAGTGGATCGGGTTGCACATTATAATAATATTATTATTGGATCGGATTGCACGCCGCTACAACACTTGGATATGGATTCGTCCCTCCGGATTCAAGTGATTACCATTTACTTTAGACTCTGTGAGCGCAGGAACCTGGATTGGTGCTAGTTTGGACTCTTGGCGCAGTATCGGCTATGACTTATTGCGATGATATTTAGTATTGGATCATGAGCATGCATCAATAGCCTATACTCATGCAGTGACTCATATATTTTTTTTTTTTTGTGTGTGTGTATATATATATATATATATATATGTTGACTAATTCTTAATATGATTACGAAAAGAATTGAGATAGGTGATATTGTATTTTATCTCTCGGCTGAAAAGCATATCTAAATTTCAGATTTACTGTGTTTCTACTAGTGGACTTGATTTATGATATCATGCTTTACTCCATTCTTTAATTTTGTATCTTATGCTATTGGGTTGATAGTAAGTTTCAGCATCGACCCCGCGCTACTAGTTCTTCGAGGCTAGACTTGATACTTACTCTGTACTGTAATTTTATATTCATACTATACTTCTGCATATTTTTGTGCAGGTTCTAAGGCTGGCATTAGCAGTACCCTTCGAGCTTAAAAGGAGTATTTTGATAGAGACTTCGTTGTGCGCTGCTTTACTTGATCCGATCCGTAACACATGGAGTCTCCCTTCCTCGCTCATTTTTATCTGTCTATATATTTTTATTTTCGATAGATGTTGTATTCAGTTGAGATAATATACTCTTATTAGATGCCCCTGAAGTTGTTGTGAAACCCGATCCTGGGAGAGTTTGTGAGACAGTTGTAATAGTGTTTAGGCCCTGTCTGAGATTGATGTACTTTTGATGTTGATTTAAGATTTATATACAATTTCTATAAAGCTTTTTTTTTAATACAAATTCGGTCAAATGCTATAATTAACGTATAACTTTTATTCAACTTGTTTACAATTTTTTGTTCTACAAAACCGATCAAGCGCATACAACTTGCGTATAATTATGTTAGTTATATATATTTTATATGTCGTTTGTACACCCAACATATAAAATACATAAAACTTATTGTTCTTCTTACTCTTCGAGCTTTAATATGAACTTCCAAAAAACTCAGCTCAAATCTTCACCAAACTCCCTCAGAATTGGAGTATATACTCCAAAATATATTTTCTGTTGTTTGCAACAATACCAATCCAAATAAATAATAATTTCGTAAACACAATTGTCGAATTCAATGTTTTGAAGATTTTTAATTGTTGTCAGTAGAGTTTAAGCTCATGTCCTCATTTTTTACATACCAAACAAGGTTAAATTAGTTTTTGGTTTACAATTTCAGTGTAATCTCAATTATACAGTTTATGTTCTCTTGTACTTTCTTCCATTCATTCATCCATCACTTGGGAGGTCCAACCGATAAGTACCATCACTCGAACCACCTTGAGGAAGATCTGAGCAAGGTGCTTGGTGTATAATAATGCTCCATTCTGGAAAAAATGAGTCACTGAGGAGGGGAGAGTAAATGGGAAGATTGTAGTCTATACAGTACTTTGATATAGATGTCAAATATGTATACGAAGATAACTTCATAATGCAGTAGTTAAAAGAATAAGATAAATCTTTTTTGAATTTCTAAGGATGTTAGACCTTGAGCTATAGCAATATCAAAACCTTGTTTTGTATCGCTGTTAATTGAGCAAGAATGTTCCTTAATCATTATTATGTCTAGGCTTTTAGAGAAGCCTATTACCCATTCACCTTTGTATTTTTTGGTAACTTCTCTGATATTTTTTGTTTCCTTGTGTGAATTTCTGCATATGTGAGTACAATGGGTATGATGATCCACCATGTCATCATGCCACATAGGCGTCATTTGGCATATATTAATTCCATGTGGAAGATTACATGTAAGGAAGGCTAACATTTGTGAGAAGATTCTAGAGAAATATGGACATTTCATTAGGAAGTTCCTAGATCCCTATGGATTTGCTAGGAAAATCCTTAGAATCTTCAAGGTTTGTCGAAAGTTCAAGAAAAGCCTTTATCTTGTAAGTAACAATTAATATTTACACACTAGCCCTTAGGAATATACAAAGGGGGCCTTCATTTGTAATTCACCAAGCAAACAATTCAAAGCTTCCTTTAACAATTTTCTTGTGTTCTTATCTTTCATTCCCTTAGCGATCTTGAGTGTAGTAAGGCTGTGAGCAGGTTGTGCAAGATCGTGAGAGAGTTGTCAAGCGTCGCACGTGTACTTAGTTAACGACTAAGGACATGAAAACGTGGTATCAGAACAAAGGTTGCAACTAAGGGAATGGCGAACGCCGGAGAAATTAACGATGCCAACACCCACGCCGACATCATCCAAGATGTTGCTGGCAAGAACGACTGTAACAAAAAGAGGATGCCACCAACAAGAGTCAGGGGGTGATTCCCGAGGTTGTGCCAAATGAGAGGCTTACATCCCAAGAACCATCTGCCAATAAGGCAAACGAGGATGAAATCGAAGTTCTGCTGGAGGACGTCTCACTCGGGAAAGAGTGGGTGATAAAGATGTACGTGGTGGAGATATTTGGCTAACTGTGATGACCCCAAAGGGTCATCTTATGATTTAAGACTCCATTCTGGGCCCTTTAACCTTAAAAACAATCATTTCATTCACCTCGATTTGTGTACGCTATCCGAGCGTGAATCCAGAAAGCCTTTAAGTGAAAATATATGAAATAATAATTTTTGAGAGTTCAAATTAATTTTTAGTTGACTTTGGACAACATTTTGAGTAAACAGATACGGACCCGTGTTCCGACAGTCCTGGGAGGTCCGTAGTAAAATATGAGACTTGGGCATATGCCCGGAATCGAATTCTCAGGTCCCTAGCTCGAGAAATGAATTTTTGATGTAAATTGTTAAACTGAAATTAAAAGGATTTAAAGAAATTGATTAATTTTTGAACTCGTTGGTATCGGACCTGTATTTTGGTTCCAGAGCACGATACAGGTTTATTATAATATTTAAGTCACATATGTAAAATTTGGTGAAAATCGGAGTTGATTTGACGTGATTCGGACGTCCGGTTGAGAAGATAGTAATTTTGAAGTGTTCTTGAGAAATTCATGAGTTTTGATGCTAAATCCGTAGTTTAGGTGTTGTTTTTGTGATTTGATAGCACAGGCAAGTTCGTATGATGTTTTTAGACTTGCGTGCATTTTTTGTTTAGAGCCCCAAGAGCTCGAGTAAGTTTCGGATAGACTACAGAATGTTTAGAACTCAGAAAATCATAGTTGGTGTCTGGTGTCTGATGCAGGCCTCTGATCTCGCAATTGCGAGATCAGGCTTCGCAAATGCGAGCATAGCAGGCCTGGTAAATGCAAGATTATTATCGCAATTGCGAAGAAGCCTGAGCCAGCTTGATTCTCACAAATGCGAGATTTTTTTCGCAATTGCGAAGACTGTCCAGGGAAGATCATGATCGCAAATACGACCTCCTGCCCGCAAATGCGATGGGCCAGTGGTCGCAAATGCGACATAATTGTCGCAAATGCGAAGGAAGTGGAAATGTGAAGGATCTCGCATTTGCGATGAGCCCTTCGCATTTTCAAGTTTCGCAAATGCCACATCCGCAACTGGGTAAAAGGGACTTGACGGAATTTTTCATTCATTCTTCAATTTTTCGAACCATAAACCTCAAGAAGCGATTTTTTAAAGACCAAAACTTTTCCAAATCATAGGTAAGTGATTCGTAACTAATTTCTTTCAATCTCTTACAACCTTTTACAAGATTTCAACCTAGAATCTAGAATTTTCAAAGTAGAATTAAGGATTTTTGGGTATAACTTAGGAATTTCAAAATTTGGGGATTTAGACCTCGAATTGAGGTCGGATTCCAAAACCAATTGTATATTCAGGCTCGGGGGAGAATGGGTAAACGGATTTTGATTTGTACCTCGAGTTTGGACTAAGCGGGCCCGAGGTCGATTTTTGTATTTTGTTGGGAAAACTTAGGAAAACCATAATTGTGCATTAAAATTAGTTTCTTTAGCAATAATTAATGATATTAAACTAATTATGATTAGATACGAGTGGGTTGGAGGCAAATTCTACACGAAAAGTTGTACTTGAGCAGTGAGTGGCCTGCGAAATCGGGGTAAGTGTTTGGTCTAACTTTAACTGGAAGGATTAGGGATCCCCAACCTATTTTCTATGTGAGAATTTATGTGTGTGGCGTATAGGTGAGGTGAGGAGTACCTATGCGCCGCTAAATTACTTGTTTAGCATGTTCCCTTCCCCGTTCCCAATTTATTGTCTTCCTGCCTTATCTGTTTCACGCTTATTGAATTCTCCTATGTCTTATTGCTTCATGTTAGATATTGTTTCTTAGTTGAAATATTACTTGTTTTCCGTGGTTTCATTGTGTTACATTATTGGTTTAAGCTCGCTTGTCGGTATTTCATAGCATATTTCGGTTGGTCTCGCTGTGTAGTAGTAATTGGTGAAGTTTCTTAATTGTACAGCTTTCCGTTTGCATTGGTTGGGACATAACCATTGTGGAGGATTTTGATTTAAATTGTGAAATACTTATCATTATTTTGTGATTGATAATGATATGGTGGTATCGGGTTGCGCGCCGCAACAGGAGGAATAAGGGTGGTATATTGAGGAGGAATAAGGGTGAAATGAGATTGCCTGGTGGGATCGGGTTGCACGCCGCAACATGAGGGATAAGGGTGATATATATTGAGGAGTAATAAGGGAGCACAGGTGGGATCGTGTTGCACGCCGCAACAAGGAGTAATAAGGGAGAATGTTCATGTTGTTACTGGTTATATGATGGGATCATGATACACGCTGCTCATTTTTTTGTTTTTTCATATTCGGCTCCTACCGTGATTTAATTCTGTAACATGGAAATTCTCGTATGGATTGTTCATAGCTGAGTTCTGGAAAGATAGTTGGGTTACTTATTTATTTACTGCAAGTTACTGTTTCATTTAGTTTAGTATTTCCTTTGGCTTTATTATACATTGTCTACAGGTTATATTATAAACACCCCGTCGTAGCCTTGTCACTACCTCGTCGAGGTTAGGCTCGGCACTTACAAGTACATGGGGTCGGTTGTACTGATACTGCACTCTACAATTTCTGTGCAGATTTTCGAGTTGATTGTGGCTGATTGAGAGGTCGGTTGCATACATTCATTCAGGAGACCCAAGGTAGTCCTACAGGCATCTGCATGCCCTGGCGTCCCCTTCTATGTTCTTCATTCCTGATTTATTTTCTTTCGAGACAGATGTACTTTTATTTCAGACCAATATTTGTAGCTATTTATAACACGTTCGTAGGTTGTGAAACCAATTCTGGGTGGTAGTAATAGTTCAAGGTTAAACAATGTTCATTTAAATTCTGCAACTGTTGTCGCTCTATTATAAATTGTTTACTTATATTCATTTAATTTTAAAAGAAAATGGTTACTTAAATTCTAACATTAGATTGCCTAGCGAGTATGATTTTAGGCGCCATCACGATCTCGGCGGTTGGGAATTTGGGTCGTGACAAGTAGGTATCACAGCACTAGGTTGCCTAGGTCTCACAATTCACGAACAATCTTAATAGAGTTTGAAGGATCGGTATAGAGACGTTTGTATCTCTCAGAGGCTATAAAGTTAGGAGCAAGTTCACTTTTATTCAACTCTATCGTGCAATTCTTGTTATCCCAATATTGATTGAACTCTTCTATTCTTATTCTCTCGCAGATGCCGAGAACACGTGCCTCTTATTCTGCTGACCAGCAACCGAATCCTTCAGCAGCATCTCCCACGAGGGGAAAAGGACGAGGCCGCGCCAGAGGCCGGGGCAGGGGTAGGACTCATCCTAGTGCTCAGGCAGCATCTCCAGCTGCGGACACCCAGATAGAGCTTGATGAGGGAGATCCAGCTTAGACCGTTTCGGTGGGACCAGCTCAGGTCCCATAGGGGTTTATTGCTACCCAGTGCTTCTATGCCTTGGTTCGACTAGTGGGCCTTATGAAGAGTGTAGCCAAGACTGGCGCATTCCCCGGGACAGCAATCGTATCCCAGGCTGGAGGAGGAGTCCAGACTCCTGCTACCAACACTTCAGACCAGATTACTCCTCAGATTCAGACCCCAGCAGCCAATCCAGTTGGGGCAGTTCAGCCAGTTGATGCAGCACCGCTCGTTGATGGGACATTTATGTCCTCAGATGCTTTGTGGAGATTGGATAGGTTTATCAAGCTTTTCCCTGTTCATTTCTGCGGTACTACATCAGAGGACCCCCATGAATACCTTGATAGTTGTCATGAGGTTCATCGGAACATGGGTATTTTGGAGACCAATGGGGTCGATTTTGCTGCTTTTCATATGATGGGTTCCGCTAAGAAAGGGTGGAGGGATTACCTATTGACTAGACCAGCAGGGTCTCCAGCCCTCACTTGGGATAAACTTTCACATCTCTTCTTGGAGAAGTTCCTGCCTATCACTACTAGAGAGGAGCGTCGTCATCAGTTTGAGCATCTTCAGCAAGGCAGCATGATTTTCACCCAGTATGATACTCGCTTTGTGGATTTGGATCATCATGCTACTCTTTTTCTACCCACAAAGAGAGAGAGGGTGTTAGGAGATTTATTGAGGGTCTTGCTCAGCCTATCATATTGCAGATGGCTAAGGAGACGGGAAGCAAGATCTCTTTCCAGGATGCGGCCAATGTGGCCCGGCGAGTGGATATGGTTGTGGGATTGGGAGGTCAGGCGTCAGATAAGAGACCTCATCATTCCGGTGGATTTAGCGGCGTCTCATCTGGAGTTAGGGGTGTTTTTGGTAGAGGCCATCCTCCTAGGCCATTTCATTCAACACTTCAGGTATCTCACGGTGCATCTGGTAGTCGTGCTTCTTATATGCCTCCTTCTACTCAGCTAGCCTATAGTGAACCACCAACTCCTATCAGAGCACCTCCTCTTCAGAGTTATTATCGTGGTCAGCCAGCCCGTCAGGGTTAGTCTCAATTTCACAGCCGCAGTATCATGATGATGCTTTGAGTGTGGTGACTATGGGCATATTCGGAGAGCCTGTCCGATATTGTCGGGTAGCCAGCCTCAGTATCAGGGTTCTCGTGCTATAGTTTCGGCACCAGTTGCCGCACCACCTTCCCAACCAACCAGGGGTAGGGGTCAGGTAGCCAGAGGTAGAGGCTATATTGTTAGAGGTGAAGGCCAGCCCGCTAGAGGTGGAGGTCCGCCTGTCATAGGTCGTCCCAGAGACATGGTTCAGGGTGGTGGGGCCCAGCCCCGATTGTATGCATTTCCGGCCAGACCTGAGGCGGAGTCCTCAGATGCTGTCATCAGAGGTACCATTTCAGTTTGCAATAGAGATGCTTCAGTTCTGTTTGATCCAAGGTCTACTTACTCTTATGTGTCATCTTATTTTGCTTTGTATTTGGTTGTGCCCCGTGATTCCTTGAGCGTCCTTGTTTATATGTCTACGCCCGTGGGGGATGATATTATTGTAGATCGTGTGTATCGCTCATGTGTGGTCGTTATTGAGGGTCTTGAAATCAGTGTAGACCTTTCGCTCCCTGGCATGGTTTATTTTGATGTCATATTGGGTATGGATTGGCTATCGCCTTATTATGCCATCTTGGATTGTCACGCCAAGACAGTGACCTTAGCTTTGCCAGGGTTGCCTCGGTTAGAGTGGAAAGAGACTCCTGGTCATTCTTCCAGCAGGCTGATTTCTTATACCAAGGCTCGTCGCATGGTCGAGAAGGGGTGTTTGTCTTATTTGGCTCATTTTCTCAACTCTAGTGCCGAGGTTTCTATAGACTCGGTGCATGTTGTTCGTGAGTTTCCCGAGGTGTTTCCTGCAGACCTACCGGGGATGCCGCCCGACAGGGATATTGATTTTTGCATTGATGTGGCTTTGGGCACTCAGCCCATTTTTATTCCTCCATACTGGATGGCCTCACCAGAATTGAAAGAGTTGAAAGAACAGTTGCAAGACTTGATTGATAAGGGTTTCATTAGACCAAGTGTCTCGCCCTTGGGTGCACCGATTTTGTTCGTGAAAAAGAAGGATGGATCGATGAGAATGTGTATATATTACCGGCAGTTGAACAAAGTTACTATCAAGAATAAATATCCATTACCGAGAATTGATGATTTGTTTGATCAGCTTCAGGGTGCCAAGGTGTTTTCAAAGATCGATTTGAGATCAGGCTACCATCAATTGAAGATTAGGGCGTCCGACGTCCCTAAGACAGCTTTTCGGACGAGGTATGGGCACTATGAATATCTAGTGATGTCTTTTGTCTTGACTAATGCCCCAACAACATTTATGGACTTGATGAACCAGGTTTTCAAGATTTATCTGGATTCCTTCATACTTATGTTCATTGACGCCATTCTAATATACTCCTGCAGCCGGGAGGAGCATGAGCAGCACCTCCAGATAGCACTTCAGACCTTGCGGGACAATCAGTTGTATGCTAAATTTTCAAAGTGCGAGTTCTGGTTGGATTCAGTAGCTTTCTTTGGTCACGCCGTATCAGCAAAGGGTATTCAGGTAGATCCTAAGAAGATTGAGGCAGTTAGGAACTGGCCTAGACCCACTTTAGACATGCAGATCAGGAGCTTCTTGGGTTTGGCAGGTTATTACCTCCGTTGTCTGGAGGGGTTTTCATCTATAGAAGCCCCAATGACTAAGTTGACTCAGAAGGGTGACCCATTCAAATGGTCGGATGAGTGTGAGGTGAGCTTTCAAAACCTCAAGACAGCCTTGACTTCAGCATCGGTGTTGGTGTTACCATCAGGTTCAGGATCTTTCACGGTATATTGTGATGCCTCTCGTGTTGGGCTCGGAGTGGTATTGATGCAGGAAGGCAGGGTGATTGCATATGTGTCTCGGTAGTTGAAGGTTCATAAGAAGAATTATCATGTCCATGATTTAGAGTTGGCACCCATTGTTCACGCATTGAAGATTTGGAGGCACTATCTTTATGGTGTGTCGTGTGAGGTTTTCACAGATCATCACAGCCTTCAGTACTTGTTCAAGCAAAAGGATCTCAATTTGAGGAAGAGGAGATGGCTAGAGCTATTGAAATACTATGATGTCATTATATTGTATCATCCGGGAAAGGCAAAAGTGGTGGCCGATGCATTGAGTAGGAAGGCAGTGAGTATGGGCAGCCTGGCATTCATTCCAGTCGGTGAGAGACTGCTAGCTTCAGACATTCAGACTTTGGCCAATGAGTTTGTGAGATTGGATATTTCAAAGCCCAATTGTGTTCTAGCTTGTACAGTCGCTCGGTCTTCCTTGTTTGAGCTTATCAGAGATCGGCAGTATGATGACCCTCACTTAATGGTCCTTAGGGACACAGTTTGGCACGGTGGTGCCAAGCATGTTACAGTTGGTGATGACAGTGTTTTGAGGATGCAGGGTCGAGTGTGTGTTCCTAATGTTGATGGGCTTCGTGAGTTGATTCTTGAGGAAGCTCATAGTTCTAAGTATTCTATTCACCCGGGTGCTGCCAAGATGAACCAGGACCTGCGGCAGCATTATTGGTGGCGAAGGATGAAGAAGTATATTGTTGCTTATGTGGCTCGATGCTTGAATTGTCAACAGGTGAAGTACGAGCACTAGAGACCCGGTGGTTTGCTTCAGCAGATAGAGATTCCTGAGTAGAAGTGGGAGCGTATCACTATGGACTTTGGTGTTGGACTCCCACGGACTCAGAGGAAGTTTGACGCCGTTTGGGTTGTTGTTGATAGGCTGACTAAATCAGCACATTTCATTTTGGTGGCAAGTAATTATACCTCGGAGCGGTCGGTAGAGATTTATGATTCGGAGATTGTTCGCCTTCACGGTGTGCCCGTGTCTATTATTTCTGATCAAGGTACGCAGTTTACCATGCACTTTTGGAGGGCAGTACATCATGATTTGGGTACGCGAGTGGAGTTGAGCACAACATTCCATCCTCAGACGGACGAGAAGTTTGAGTGTACTATTCAGATCTTGGAGGACATGCTTCGCGCCTGTGCTATTGACTTTGGAGGTTCTTGGGATCAGTTTTTGCCGTTAGCGGAATTTGCCTACAATAATATCTAACAGTCGAGAATTCAAATGGCTCCCTATGATGCATTATATGGTAGACAGTGCAGGTCGCCATTTGGATGGTTTGAGCCGGGAGAGGCTTGGTTATTGGGTACATACTTAGTTCAGGAGGCCTTGGACAAGGTCAAGATTATACAGGATCGACTTCGTATAGCTCATTCCATGCAAAAGAGTTATGCCGATCGCAGAGTTTGTGATGTGTCATTCATGGTCGGAGAGAGGGTATTACTTCGGGTATCGCCCATGAAGGGTGTTATGAGATTTGGGAAGAAGAGCAAGTTGAGCCTTAGGTATATCGGGCCAATCGAGATCCTCGAGAGAGTGGGGAGGTAGCTTATAGACTTGAGTTTCCTCCAAGGTTATCCTCAGTTCATCAGGTACTTCATCTGTCTATGCTCCGGAATATCATGGTGACCCGTCCCACGTGTTAGATTTCAGCTCTATCCAATTGGACAAGGATTTGACTTATGATGAGGAGTCGGTAACCATTCTAGACCGGCAGGTTCGTCAGTTGAAGTCCAAGAGTTACCGTTCGAGAGCAGTGGAGAGGTCAGCCTGTTGAGGCAACAACTTGAGAGTCTGAGACGGACATGCAGAGTAGATATCCATACTTGTTCTCCAGTTCAGGTACTTTTCTATGTCCGTTCGAGGACCAACGTTTGTTTTAGAGGTGGAAATTGTGATGACCCCAAAGGATCATTTTATGATTTAAGACTCCATTCTGAGCCCGTTATCCTTAAAAACACTAATTTCATTCACCTCGATTTATGTGCACAGTCTAGGCGTGAATCCGGAAAGCCTTTATGTGAAAATATATGAAATAATAATTTTTGAGAATTAAAATTAATTTTTAATTGACTTTGGTCAACATTTTGAGTAAACGGACCCGAGGCCGTATTCCGACAGCCCCGGGAGGTCCGTAGTAAAATATGGGACTTGGGCGTATGCCCGAAATCGAATTCCGAGGTCCCTAGCTCAAGAAATGAATTTTTGATGAAAATTGTTAAACTGAAGTTAAAAGGATTTAAAGAAATTGATTAATGTTTGAACTCGTTCGTATCAGGCTAGTATTTTGGTTCCGGATCCAAGTACAAGTTTATTATAATATTTAAATCATATCTGTGAAATTTGGTGGAAATCGGAGTTGATTTGACGTGATTCGGACGTCCGGTTGAGAAGATAGAAATTTTGAAGTGTTCTTGAGAAATTCATGAGTTTTGATGCTAAACTTGTAGTTTTAGGTGTTATTTTTGTGATTTGATCGCACGAGCAAGTTCGTATGATATTTTTAGACTTGCGTGCATGTTTGATTTGGAGCCCCGAGGGCTCGGGTGAGTTTCGGATAGGCTACAGAATGTTTAGAACTCAGAAAATCATAGATGGTGTCTGGTGTCTGATGCAGACCTCTGATCTCGCAATTGCAAGATCATGCTTCGCAAATGCGAGCATAGCAGGCCTTGTAAATGAGAGATTATTATCGCAATTGCGAAGAAGTCTGAGCCAGCTTGATTCTTGCAAATGCGAGATTTTCTTTGCAATTGCGAATAGTGTCCAGGGAAGGCCATGATCGCAAATGCAACCTCCTGCCCGCAAATGCGATGGGCCAGTGGTCGCAAATGCGAAGGAAGTGTAAATGTGAAGGATCTCGCATTTGCGATGAGCCCTTCGCATTTGCGAGTTTCGCAATTGCGAAGCTCTGGTCGCAAATGCAACATCCGCGGCTGGGTAAAAGAGACTTTACGTAATTTTTCATTCATTCTTCAATTTTAGAACCCTAAACCTCAAGAGGCGGTTTTTCAAAGACCAAAACTTCTCCAAATCATAGGTAAGTTATTCCTAACTAATTTCTTTCAATCTCTTACAGCTTTTTACAAGATTTCAACCTAGAATCTAGAATTTTCATGGTAGAATTAGGGATTTTTGGGTAGAACTTAGGAATTTTGAAATTTGGGGATTTAGACCTCGAATTGAGGTCGGATTCCAAAACCAATTGTATATCCTGGCTCGAGGGGAATGGGTAAACAGATTTTGGTCTGAAACTCGAGTTTGGACCAAGCGGGTCGGGGGTCGATTTTTGTATTTTGTTGGGAAAACTTAGGAAAACCATAATTGTGCATTAAAATTAGTTACTTTAGCAATAATGAATGATCTTAAACTAATTATGATTAGATACGAGTGGTTTGGAGGCAAATTCTAAAGGAAAAGTTGTACTTGAGCTGTGAGTGGCTGCGAAATTGAGGTAAGTGTTTGGTCTAACTTCGACTGAAGTAATTAGGGATCCCCAGCCTATTTATATATGAGAATTCATGTGTGTGGCGTATAGGTGAGGTGACGAGTACCTATGCGCCGCCAAATTACTTGTTTAGCCTGTTCACTTCCCCCTTCCCAATTTATTGTCTTCCTGTCTTATCTGTTTCACGCTTATTGAATTCTCCTATGTCTTATTGCTTCATGTTAGATATGGTTTCTTAGCTGAAATATTACTTGTTCTCCGTGGTTTCACTGTGTTACATTATTGGTTTAAGCTCGCTTGTCGGTGTTTCATAGCATATTTCGGTTGGTCTCGTTGTGTAGTAGTAATTGGTGATAATTGTACAGTTTTCCATTTGCATTGGTTGGGACATAACCATTGTGGAGGATTTTGATTTAAATTGTGAAATACTTATCACTATTGTGTGATTGATACTGATATGGTGGGATCGGGTTGCGCGTCGTAACAAGAGGAATAAGGGTGGTATATTGAGGAGGAATAAGGATGAAATGTGATTGTATGATGGGATCGGGTTGCACGCCGCAATAAGGAGTAATAAGGGTGGACAGGTGGGATCGGGTTGCACGCCGCAACAGGAGGGATAAGGGTGATATATATTGAGGAGTAATAAGGGAGGACATGTGGGATCGGGTTGCACGTTGCAACAAGGAGCAATAAGGGAGAATGTTCATGTTGTTACTGGTTATATTATGGCATCAGGATACACACTTCTCATTTTGTTATTTTTTTCATATTCGGCTCCTAGCGTGATTTAATTCTTTAACATGGAAATTCTTGTAAGGATTGGTCATAGCTGAGTTCAGGAAAGATAGCTGGGTTACTTATTTATTTACTGCAAGTTACTGTTTCATTTAGTTTAGTATTTCCTTCGGCTTTATTATACACTGTATACAGGTTATATTATAAACGCCCTGCCGTAGCCTCGTCACTGTCTCGTTGAGGTTAGGCTCGGCACTTACCAGTACATGGGGTCGGTTGTACAGATACTGCACTCTGCACTTTTTGTGAAGATTTTGGAGTTGATTGTGGTTGATCGAGAGGTCGGTTGCAGACATTCATTCAGGAGACCCAAGGTAGTCCTGCACGCGTCCACATGCCCTGGCGTCCCCTTCTATGTTCTTCATTCCTGTTTTATTTTCTTTCGAGATAGATGTACTTTTCTTTTAGACCAATATTTGTATTCATAGCACATTCGTGGGTTGTGACACCAGTTCTGGGTGGTAATAATAGTTCAAGGTTAAACAATGTTCATTTGAATTGCGCAATTGTTGTCGCTTTATTATAAATTGCTTACTTATAGTCATTTAATTTAAAATAAAACGGTTAGTTAAATTCTAACATTGGCTTGCCTAGCGAGTATAATGTTAGGCGCCATGACGATCCCGACGGTTGGGAATTTGGGTCGTGACACCAACGCTTGGGGAAGGTGGAAGGCACCCTTAACGTTCTTGAGGGGCAAACTCTTGAAGAGGTTGAGAGTATCCGAATTGACTTGGAGGGACGTACACATACTGATATGTAACTAACGCCACCCATCACTTCCTTAGAGTACAAAATCATGGAGGCTTTGAGTACTATCGATTCTATGAAGTAAAATATAGAGTCACTCGATGAGCATATCGATGCTAGCGTGACCGAGGCAGCCAACAATGCTTTGGTGACGAGGGAGGCCAATATCGAGGCTCCCAAACCCCCGGTGTTCAAAGGTGTTCGTGATACACTGTAAGTGGAAAACTTCCTTTGGCACTTGGAGAACTACTTCAGGCATGGCAAGACGAGGCCAAGATAAACATTGTCGTAATGTACCTCTCAGAGACTTTCATGCTATGGTGGAGAAGAAAGATGGGCAACGTGTATAAATATCTATGTACTATTAGCACGTGGGATGAGTTTAAAGCTGAGTTCAAGCGAGAGTTCTTTCCAAATAGTGTCTTGTAAGAGGCAAGGCGCAAGCTTAGGGAGTTGAAGCAAATAGGGAGCATATGTGACTATGTCAAAGAGTTCACTACCCTTATGCTTCAAATCCCTGACCTGGACAATGACAACTTGTTATTCCACTTTATGGGCGGGTTGCAAAATTGGGCTAAGCAGGAGTTACAACACAAGCAAGTTGCGGATATAGACCAAGCCATAGTGGAGGCCGAATCATTGATGGATTTTAGGCATGACAAGCACGACAAAGGCAAATGCAAAGAGTCAAAGGTGGAGGGTACTGTGGTGATGCAAGGAGATACAACAAAAATACTACAAAACTGAAGATTCCAAAGAGTCAAGTGGTCGTTAGGGATACGCCGAGAAGAAGGCACATGTCGAGAAGAAGGGATTCTACATATGCGGAGGGTCGCACGACTTCAAGAATTATCCCGACCTAAAGAGCCTCAACGCCATGGTCCGTGAACGAAAGGAGCAGCCACAAGGAGAGAGTTCGGGAAATTCACAGTTGGGTATGAACGAATTATGTGATGTTGTCATGAAGCAAGCTATCCAGCCTACCAAAAATGGCAATCAGTACGTGGATCTCACCATTAACAACAAGCCCAGTCGTGCAATGGTAGATACTGGAGGAACTCAAAATTCCATGACTGAGGTTGCCGCAAAGAGACTAGAATTGAATCTTGCTCCAACCAACTCTCGCGTCAAGACCGTGAATGTCGAGGTACAAAATGCTCATAGGGTAGATAATGGAGTTGGTGTCAAATTGGGAACTTGGAAAGTTATGAGAAACTTTACTGTAACCGATATGGATGTCTTTGACATCATACTAGGAAAGAGTTCTTTAGACATTGTCATACTTTGATCGACCCATACCTAAAACGTCTCTTGGTTATGGAGCGAGAAAGATCTTTCATGGTGCCTACAGTGACTATGCCACACGAACAGAGCTAAGCACAATTTTCAGCTATGCAGGTTGTCAAGGGGATCAAGAAGGGGGAGCCGACGTTCGTGGCAACCATTGCAAGTCTGGAGGAAGACAAGAGTTTTCAAGAGACACTGCCGCCTTGCATAGAGAAGTTGCTTGAGAAAAATAAAGATGTCATGCCCGAGGAATTTTCTAAGCACTTGCCGCCTAGGCGAGAGGTGGATCACAAGATTGAGTTGGAGCTAGGGGCTAAGCCACCCGTTTTTAGCCCATATCATATGGCACCACCCGAGTTAGAGGAGCTTAGGAAACAATTGAAAGAGTTGCTGGATGTTGTCACATTCACCCATCAAAGGGACCTTTCGGAGCACCTGTATTGTTCTAGAAGAATAAGGATAGATCATTGCGCTTATGCATAGACTATCAAGCACTAAATAAGTTCACAGTGAAGAATAAGTACCCGATTCCGCTCATTGCTGACTTGTTCGATAGACTTAGGCAAGCCAAGTACTTTACCAAGTTGCATATTTGAAACAACTACTACCAAGTTCGAATTGCAGAAGGGGATGAGCCGAAGACAACATGTGTAACGAGATATGGATCTTTGAATGGTTGGTAATGCCTTTCGTCTTAACCAATGCACCGGCCACATTTTGCACCCTTATGAACAAGATTTTCCATCCTTACCTTGATCATTTCGTGGTAGTCTACCTAGACGACATGGTCATCTACATCAACACCTTGAAGGAGAACACGGAGCACTTAAGAAAGGTTTTCCAAGTCTTACGAGAGAACGAGCTATACATCAAGAGGCAGAAATGCGATTTTGCACAATAAAAGCTGAACTTCTTAGGCCATGTCATTGGCAATGGAGAGCTACGCATGGACGAGGCTAAGGTACATGATATCCAGGAGTGGGAGGCACCTATAAAGGTAACTGAGTTGAGATCCTTCCTTGGCCTTGTTAATTACTATTGTCGGTTCATCAGTGGCTACTCAGTAAAGGCCGACCATTGACTGAGTTTCTAAAGAAGAATAAGCCATGGATTTGGACGGAGCATTGTCAAGGCGTTTGAAGGACTTAAGGCAGCTATAACAGAGGAGCCAGTCATGGCTTTACCTGACTTTTCCAAGACATTTGAGGTTCATACGGATGCCTCAAAATTTTCCATTGGGGGTGTGCTAATGCAGGATAAGCAACTCATAGAGTTTGACAGTCGCAAGTTAAATGATACGGAACAGTGTTACACGGTGTAAGAGAAGGAGATAACTACCATTGTGCATTGCCTTCGTACATAGTGACATTATTTGCTCGGGTCGAGGTTGGTCAAGACCGACAATGTGGCTACTAGCTACTTTTAGACACAGAAGAAGCTTACCAAAACAGGCTAGGTGGAAGCATTTCTTGGCTGAGTTTGATTATGTGCTGGAATATAAGCCGGGAAAAGGTAACGTTGTAGCCGATGCCTTGAGCCGAAAAGGCGAGCTTGCTTCCATCACTTCAATAAGTTGGGACATTCGTAAGGCTATAAAAGAAGGCATGCAACATGATCCAGTCGCCAAACAACTTATCGAGTTATCTAGCCAGGGCAAGACGAGATGTTTTTGGGTAGAAGACGGTCTATTGCTTACTATGGGTCGGAGGATTTAGGTGCCTAAGTTTGGAGACATTAGACGGTGGATCATAAGGGAGAGTCATGACACAATGTGGGATGGTCATCCAGGCCAATGTCGCATTAGGGCCTTGGTTGAGTCAGTCTACTATTGGTCGTGCATGCGAGATGACATAGAGTGTTATGTGCAGACTTGTCTTGACTGTCAGCAGCACAAGGTTGAGAAACAAGAGCCTCGAGGACTTGTGGAACCGCTACCAATCACAAAGCGTCCATGGGAGAGTGTGACTATGGACTTTATCACTTGTATATCGAAGTCTAACGGTTATGGTATGGTGGTCGTGGATAAATTTTCTAAATATGCCACCTTCATGCCCGCCTCACCGAGTTGCATTGCCTAGGAAGCCGCCAAACTATTCTTTAAGAACGTGGTGAAGTATTAGGGTTTACCCAGTCATATTATCAGTGATTGAGACCCCTGTTTCACTGGAAGATTTTGGAGGGAATTTTTCGACATACTTGGCACGGAACTGCACTTTTCCACTAGTTTCTACCCACAGACTGATGGATAGATAGAACGAGTCAATGCCTTACTAGAATGCTACTTGAGGCATTATATAAACGCGCACCAGAAAAGATTGGCAAGGCTTATGGATATAGTCCAATTCTCTTATAACATGCAACATAGTGAGTCCACAGGGCGGACATCATTTGAGCTGGCCACATGCCAACAACCACGAACTCGACATTCATTACCAGCCGCGTTCGAGGGAAAGAGTTTGGGGTATTATCATGTGGCTAAGGAATGGGAGGAGCATCTTGACACTACTAAGTCCTACTTGGATAAGGCAGCTAAGAAGATGAAGAAGTTTGGGGACCATAGTGGCACCCCACAGACTATAGAGTTGGGGACATGTTCATGGTGAAGTTTCGCCCAAGACAGTTCAAGGCACTACGAGGCATGCATCATAATCTGATTCGTAAGTATGAGGGGCCATTTAAGATCGTCGCCAAGGTAGGAAAAATATATACAAGCTTAACATACCATCGTATCTTATGATCTTCCATGTATTCTATGCCAGCATGCTTAAGTCATATCATGAAGACAAGGATGATCTAAGTATGGGCCAATCAAGTCGAGCTCCTGTAACTATCACCTCCTCGCATGATCGGGAGATTGAGGCTATCATTTATTACTAGGCCAGGCGAAAACAAGGGCAGAAAGACACTGATATATTCCTCATCCATTGGAAAAGGAAATCACCGGAGGAGGCCACGTGGAAACGATATGAAGACTTATGGCAATTCAAAGATAAGATCCGAGAGTTTGTGCAGCAACATTGCGTCACGGTCGTCGCAAAAGTAGGGGGGGAGAGTGTGATGTCACGCCATGTCGTCATGCCATATAGGCACCATTTGGCATATATTAATGTCATATGAAAGTTTACATATGAGGAAGGCTAGCATTTGTGAGAAGATTCTAGAGAAGTATGGACATTTCCTTAGAAAGACCCTAGAGCCATATGGATTAGCTAGGAAAGTCATTGAAGTCTTCTAGGTTTGTAGAGAATTCTAGATAAAGCCCTTATCTTGTAAATATTAAGGGCTTATGTAAAAATTAATATTTACACCCTAGGAGACTAGTATATAAAGGGAGACATTCATTTGTAATTCACCGAGCAAACAATTCAAGTTTTCTCTAATACAAAGCTTCCTTTAACAGTTCTCTTGTGTTCTTATCTTTCATTCCCTTAGCGAGCTTGAGTGTAGTAAGGCTGACTTGGCATAGCAAGAACATGAGCAGGTTGTGCAACATCGTGAGCGAGTTATCAAGTGCCGCACGTGTACGTAGTTAACGACTAAGGACGTGAAAATGGGTCTGTATAAACTCTAGGAATTTCTTTATTTCGGACTAAAGTTTTTGGTTATATGGGATTTGAAAAATGACTTATTCATTTTCTAGATAAGTGTAATTTATGATTCCGCCGTAATAAACAAAATAGAGCAAGCACTTTTAATTTTCAACACTTTAAATGATGAATTGAACTAATTGAAATTCAATACCTTACTGCTAAACTCTTACAAGGATAATAGACAAAATTTCTATAGTAAAGAAACTACTACATAAATTTATAAAAATATAGCAAGTGATATTTTCTTTTTTTGCTTATTTCTAGTAGAACCTGCGTAAGATGTGTCTTGATTGTTTTCAAAAAGAGAATATTAGATTCTTTTATTTTTTATCATAAAGTATGTCATTTTAAATTTGTCATAACAAAAAAAAAACAGTAACTAGGAAAAAAAAGGAAAGTTCATGACCCTGAAGAGTGTATATTTTGCCAAATCTTCTCCCTGAACGTCACATAATTCGCTTCCGTCGGCAATGGAGATGATTAACCGTCAACAATTACGTAAATCAACCAGGTGGAGTTTCCAAAAAGTCATTTTGTATCTCTGAATCTTAAACCTAGTCACTTTCACCACCCTTGTCTCTCTTCATGTATATGCACTCTCCTTCACTTTTTTCGATCATTCCATAACCTTCTAAACCAATGTCAGATGTGCATCATTCAGTAGAAATATTCAGGGTCAATTATGCAGAAATGGGGAAGAAGTTTAAGGTATATGTATGTAGAGATGGTGATTCTAAGGTATTCTATCAAACGCCAAGAAAACTGACGGCGAAATATGTTAGTGAGGGTTATTTCTTCAATAATTTTCGAAAGAGTAAGTTTGTTACAAGCGAATGGAACATGATCACTTGTTCTTCAAAATGATTTTCTCATTAAAGCATTTATCATAGAATTACTTTGTCAGATGAATTGTTTATGCATTACTGGAATCAGTTTCAGCTTTGAGTTAAATAAATTTTTGGAGAACTCCAAGTAGTTTCTGGTGGGTTTAATTATTCTACAAAGTTGCTTATGAAATGTTGAGCTAGCTTGTCAAAAAATTTAACAATCAAAAATGCCATCCCACTAATGTTGTCCAATTTTTTATTTTTTATTTTGCAAGACAACTTTGGGTTTCTAGGCTGGTCATGAGAATTTTAAAATCAGGGTTATCTTGACACGTCGATGGAAGAAGGACAAATAACTTGATGTTTCTAACAGGATAAACAAGGTTGCACGACATCTAGGTAATCAAATGAGATTTTATTGGACTAAGTTCTGGATATGTCCGGGTGGATCTCAGGTTAACAGTGCTCGTATAGCAGATTCAATTCATTATGAATGTTTTCCTGGTAAGGACTTGAATGTTTTATGCGGCTTGAATCCGTCATTACTCATTATTTATTACCTATCAAAAATATGAAAAAGTGAGTTATTTACGGTTAACCTTTTCTTTTCTGTGAAGTTAGAACGTATCAATTTTGATGAGCCCAAAATTGGTTGGCATTAAAAAGACATTATAGCTTCTCATATCTGTTGAGAACAAACTTTTGATATTTTCGATATTTTGGGAGTTTTGTTCCATTGTCCTACCTTTCAGTACAACATCATTTTTTACCCATTTGCCCAATACTGTTATTCAGAAAAACTACTTCTCTATGAAATTACTCTTGTCGTGGAGATTAAACCTGAAAAAGGTGTAGGCTTTTGACTAGTGTATGAAAGGCATTATCATGTTCTATAGCAAGTTCTTGACAAGATTTACATCTATATTTAATGGTAATTACAAATTCCAGTTTGCTCTCAAAAGCTCTTGCATTCATAATGTTTTTGTTAATAGCTAATACACTTTGTTGCTTATTGTATTTATTATTTAGTATCGCTCGATTCAAGATAAAACTCATGGGTAATGAGGCCCAAAACAAACATGTGATAATAAATATTAACTTTGTGTTGGGAAGGATTAATTCAAGTTAATAAGATATGAGCCATAAGTTCGCAATACGTTACTTTGGACCATGTTGTAAAAAATGTTATTATTATTTGTTTGCTTTTTTTCAAAAAATACTTTTACTAATAGGAAGATTTGAGTAATTTAATTTAAAATTCTAAAATATTTTACTGTTAAAAAATAGATAGTCTTTCTATCTTTTTTAATAAAGATTTTGTACATTTTTTTTCCCTACGAATTTCAATATTGTCTAAACTAACATAACATCAAAAAAAATTGTGAGCCTAATACAAAGACTTTGCTGGACTCCCCCTAAAGCCATCCCTGATCAAGCAAAACTGAGGGTATTAGATTAGAATAGTGCTTAAATCTGTTGAACGTAGAACCGGTATTTCAGACATGGTCTTTGGTTGTGCAATAAGCAATGATGTTGGTGCTAAAGTAGACCAATTTTTCTTGGGCTAGGATTTAGATATATTTCAATTTCAATTGTTCTTTTTCACATTGTTGTTAAACATATGCTTTTAAGACCAATTTTTTCACATTCGTGATTCTACGCCACTTGAAATCTATGAATCTTCTTACTATATATGTTACTATAGTAGGAATCAGGATTTGAGACAAAACAACTATCCAATAAATCAAAAGATGGAGTGCTCATTGACTCGGGATCTACATTAACGTATTTCACACAAAAAGCAAATGAATTGGTCAGTGCAGAGGTACAAAATCTAATGCATGCGATCCCAAAAGTATCATAACATCGGGTTTGACCTTACTCAGGGGCGGAAATAACCTATTTCATACGGGTTCGGTCGAACCCAGTGATTTTTGCTTATGCTTTGTATTTATATTAAACTTTTTATAATAAATACTTAATCGCGAACTCAGTAAATAAGAGGAGCTATAGATTATGATGAATTCATAAATTACAAACTTCAAATCTTAGTGATGCCTCTGACCTTACCCATCATAAGCAGTGGTGGAGCCAGAAATTTTATTAAGGGGAAGTCAATATATAGTATATATACGTAAAAAAAAAAAAATTACGTAACTAAATAATATAATTTTTTGGACGAAAGATTGCCGCACCCTTTAACATAAGGTGGCTCTGCCACTAAATTCATAAGTCGTATTTACAAAATGTTCATTGTGAACTGCTGGAAGGATTAGTTTCTTGCACCTCCTAGTGATATTGATGTTCGTTTTTCTTGCTCATTTTCTAAATAACTCACCTCTAAATTGAATGCCATGGAGATCAAAACCTAAAATATATATATATATATATATATATATATATATATATATATATATATAAAAACCATCCGGTACCTATTGGGCTTGATTAAGGTCATTGACTGTCTTATTATCTAGGTCGATTATAGAAATTGGCTAAAAGTATAGTTAGGGGAATTCTGGATACTCTTAACTCTTAAGCAGGGGCGGAGCCGGTGTTTTGTCTACGGGTTCGACTTTGCCAGCAGCTTTGATACCTGTATTGTATTTATCTTGAACAATTCATTAATTATTTGTAAATTAATAATTTTAAATCTAGTAACTTAAAATGCTTAGAATTTCGAGCCTATAAGTTTAAAATTCTAACTTTGCCTCTGCCCTTAAGTCTAGTTCCATTATCTGATTTATGCATATTCAAACTCAAGCATATCACTTTACTTAAGAGCCCTAGATAAACCTCACATACATGGATTGCGATAAGAGGAAATAATCTCTTGCGATCACTTACAATTTGAATAGAAAAAAGACATAAAACGAAAAACAAAAGAGGAAATTATTTTCCCAATCCAATTGTAGAAATCATCTTGATAAACACCAAAAAAAAAACAATAATCATATAGAAAGATCAGAAGAAAACAGGATCTTTAGAAATAGATCAATGTCTATACCAATATGGACGACGAAAGTGCCAATAATCATGACAAGGAACTGAGTTGGGAGGTATTCCTTCCTTCAAGCATTCTTCTTCCCAATATTCCAGCTTTACTTTATTGTAAAAAAGAGAGAACCAAAATAACACAAGAATTGATATGCTGATAACAAGAAATATAATAGTATGTGAGTTGTATATTTAGGGTTAAAAGTAGAGTAAACTTATCCTTACTCTAATAGTAGTACTTTTATTTTGAAATTCTAATTGTGTTAAAAATCAAACTCTAATCAATAAATGCAATTTCTTTTTCGCTCTCTAACCATCAATTTACACATCGTTTAGAGTTTTTCCGTATCATGAATAATGATATAGTTACTATATCTTTATATTCATATTAAAGTAAGAAATTTAAGAAATAACAATCAAACACCAAAGTTAATTAATGACTTATATAAATAAATAGATATAGAAATAAAAAAGAGAGAACCATAGCTAGAGTCCACTATGCAAAGTTGAAAGTGAAAGAGCAACTCGATTACTTATTGCAATTAAAATTATAGTAACAAATGTTTAATATACATAAAAGAAATTCTCCATTTACAATTAAATGAGCGACTCAGGTAACCTTTCTTTCTTGCATGTGTGTCTGTTTTACAAACAAATTAGGCAGAAAGAAAGAAATATATAATAGAAAAATGTTTGAGAAAATTACTTAAAAGGTTCTAGTGTTTAGTTTATTTAGTTGCATCTCTGATTGGTCATACCATAAAGTTTGTTGATGCTTTGTGATGAATCGATATATGATGAGTCTCCGTTTAAAAAGTAGTCCTGCCTTTCGTCAAGTAGTAAAAATGTGTAGGTTAGACACATGTTACGAACTTATTATTCATCGAGTTTCGAATTATATGCAATTTTTTAGTTATCAAAAAAGAAAGATTATAGAGCAGCCCTCATGATATCTTTAGTAGGTAGTAGCTTGTGGAAATCGAGGATTCAATTTACTTCTGGTGTATTAATATTTAATACCAACCTAATCTAGTTGAGCACTATATGAGTATACTAGAAATCTCGAGACATCTTTTTTTGTACAAAATTCCCCCTCCTCTTTTCATTTGCTTCCTGTCTGTGTATCTGAGTTCAAATTAGAGCAAAGATTACTTTTTAGTCCGCGGTTGAAATTATTTATATTCGGTAGCTGCAAAAGTATAATATTTTGTACTATATAACATACATAAATGTTTATATATACAAATGATATACATTATTTTGGCTACTATTTTAAAAGCGACTTTACAGTATCATTTTCCCTTCAAATTATAACTGGCCGATAAGTTGGACGAATTTGTTTTGATCAACCTGTTTGGTTGTGATCGGTTGTGAAAGAAAATCTCAATATGTAATTCATGCAAAATAATTGACACCAGAATTCAGCTGGCTTCTTATCTAGTTAGCGTGAAGGTTTCCTTTATTATTATTATTTTGAGAAAGTAATTGAAAAGGTTTATTCTTACTAATAATAAAACCTGAAGTTTTTAAAAATTATTTACTTTATCTCAGTAATTGACTCTCCAGTTATGGCCGTTTATGATGAATTAGTCAACTGCAACTTGGTTTTTATTAAGTTTTTTTCGTCAAGTGAAGTTTTTCAAAACCCTCGTTTGACACACTTCTTTTTATAGCATTGTTGGCTTTGTCAACTTGCGCGCACATAGAGTATTTTTTCGGAACGTGTTGTCTCCCATCAATACAAGAATCAAACAACTCTATCCATCAAGGATCTGACAGAAAGGCCTGATAATTTTTTTGTCTATTTTGGGTTTAAAGCATAATCTCATGATTTTCACTCACCTCGTCAACCACTAAGCCACACCCTTCTAGGTACTCGGCATACATACATATTGAAGTTGCATGGACTTATGTTGCACTATCAATGAACAAACAATAAGGAAATGTGGTCGATATGTGTAATATCAATGTCGCCAAGACACTATCAAGTGATGACAATCCGAAAACAAGAACAACACAATGCTCTCTGACTCTATGTAGCACTTAAACCTCAGCGTAACTATTTGCAACTCTTCAATCACACAAAAAGATAGGGGCCTCTTCTTAGTTGAACTCTGCTATCTCAAATATCCGTGCTGTTCCATCGATAGAGACAGAAACGAGGTACTCCCCATTGGACGATGCAGCTAGAGACTGAATTGCATCAGCGTGTCCACTAAAGGTTCTCACACATTCTCCAGAACGGCTATCCCATATCCGCACTTTCCCATCAACACAACCTGTTGCCACATATCTATGTTGGCCCAGCCACAACAAGCATGTCACGCCCCCCTAAACAACGTATTGTCAGCAAATAGCAAGGCAATGAGAAAACTGGGGTTTACTACAAAACTTTCTTGAAATAGCACAAGAGTATTTACAGAAGCAAATGAACGTTCAACTGCATGTAGATATACATACATATACAGTAAGCAAAAGGAAGTTCAAACCTCATGTTCACATGTGGAGCGAGGTAAGGATTGTTGCAAGTCCCAAATAATAAGCTTATTATCCATGCCTCCAGTTGCAGCCCATGGAGCGCTGAAAGTCATTTCAGATGATGAAGTCGTTTAAAACACCAATTATTATAATTTAACAAACCAAAAGTAAGTATTAGAGAAAGGAACTTTCAAGGCATATGACAATCAACCAAGGAATTACTACAAAAATCCAAAGAGTGAGAATAGCCACATCAGTCAAAATAGATTTAAATCCCTACATCCTATGTTTTATCCCAAACTCATTCATTAAGAGGTACACCCTTGTCTACATCCTGTTCTCCGTTTCGAAGGAACATTTCCATGCAAAGGCTACAGATCCAATCTTTAACCTATCGTATGGAAAAAGACTTCCCAACAAAAGCTATGCTTGTAATAGGGGCTAAAGATGAATGGTTCTCCGCCGTTAATATAAAAGCTTATCTCAAAGCAATCTTAAGTCACACATTAAATTTCGAAGAAACACGGTCATAGGTACTACTAAGATTTATGGAAACAAGCTTCGACTTGCTAGTCCAACAAATAACTAATTGATGCAATATTATTCCACCATGACTTTCTTATCCTGGAAAGCTTGATGCTTTCTTAGGTCCAACTCATGTCTAAATGTTGGAACTTTGGGGGCACGGAGTCCAGAACCAATTGGCACCACCGCAGTCCGCATGTATTTCCTGTACTGGATTAACTCATTAAAACTTTGAGGTCACCAAAGTTCTACAATTAAGCCTCTCATTCAGGAGAAAGGCAAGACCTAGCATCAACAGTCTTCCAGTTTTCAGCAATGAATACACGTTTGAACCTTCTCAAGGACAAGAAGCTGTCTTAGCAGGGTGTTCCCATTTGAAACCATAATCTGTTAAAGACAATTAGAGATCCATGAGAACTCCACAACATCTGAATGCAGCACAGCAAATTCAATTTCATGCCCAAAAAGATCCTCAGATAAATTAATAGATAACTGCTTAGAGACAGTTGATACTGAAGGTGCATCGAAGTGTTTTCTTTTATGGAAAAGGGTTAAAAATACCCCTCTATTATTGGATATTGTTTAAAGTTACCCTCAATTAAACTATTTGGTCATTTAAATCCCTACCATCTTACTATTGATCAGATTTGCGCTCCATCTAACAGAGGGGACACGTGGAGGCTTTCTAAGATTTTTTAACCGCTAATCCTGAATTAAAATTAAACCCGACCCATTACCCATAACCCAGTAAAAATTAGAAGCAAATACTTCTTTAAAATTCAGCTGAGTTCTTCAAAATTCAGTTCCAATCATTCTTCATTTTTTTTTAAATCTCAAATTCGCATTTCCAAGAGACCCAGTAGCTTATGGTATTCGAATCCTCTCCAAACAAAATCAAATATCAGTCCAAGCTTCACAAGGTATTTCTCACAAGAAATTTGAACACTCAATTGATCTGAGTCACAACTTCGACGAATTTCCAGATCTGAGAGCCTCGACTCATTAAGAGCATTTTACGAATTCGCTTATAAGTTCAGAACAAACATACCTCAGACCTCTGAAAATGCAAACCCAAATTCGAAGTTTTAAGCTCGGCAATGGTGACCTAGTTCTAAACACCAAAACGGTGACGGGATTTTCGAACCCAACTTCCAAATCCGGGTTTCAAAAGAAGAGATCCGGGCTGGAGCTTGCCGAGAACATGACCCCTGATAGGAGGGTGTGAAGGTCGAGTATTAGGGTAGACGATTAGTAGGTAGTCAAGAGTGTCCCTTTTTCTTTCTTAGTCCGTTAGCACTAGCATTGGTGCGGTATCTTTTTATTCTTAGTTGCTATTACTACCTATTGTTGGATTGCTATCTTTATTTCACTTCCTTAATATCTTGTTGTTGTTACTACTTGTTGCCACTGTTTCTTTTCATTTTCTCTTTAGCCAAGGGTCTATCGGAAACATCCTCTCTACCTTCCCAGGGTAGGGGTAAAGCTATGTACACCCTATACCCTCCCCAGACCCCACTTGTGGTAATTCATTGTATTGTTGTTGATGTAGAAGCAAATCGTGAAGAACAAATATGAAGCAAACACGATTTTTCTAGTTTTGGATGATTTTTTTAGTTAAATGCCACATCTCTCAATGAAGAACAAGAATAAATGAGATTTCAGATTTTAGAAGCAAACTGTGAAGAACAATATGAACCAGACCCGATTTTCCTATTTTTTGAATAATTTTTTAGTAAACACCAGATTTCTTAGTGAAGAATAAGAATTAGTGAGATTTCAGATTTTAGAAGCAAATCCTGAAGAACACCAGATTTTACTGGGTTATGGGTAATGGGTAGGGTTTAATTTAATTCAGGGTTGGTGGTAAGCTTTAGAAGGCCTCCACGTGTCCCCTCCATCAAATGGAGGGCGAATCTGATCAATAGTAAGACTTTAGGGATTAAAATGACCAAATAGTATTAACGAAGGGTAACTTTAAACAATATCCAATAGTAGATGGGTATTTTTTACCCTTTTCCATTTTTTTAATATGTTCTTAACCAATAAATCTAATATGTTATCCTGGACTATGTCCACATAACTACTGTCTCTTTAGTAAAATCATCCTCAGGAGATCTGACAACATTTGGTTCCTCTCGGGCTAATTTTACAATAAGACAGTCAAGTGTTCAGTGATCAAGGCACGTTCACATATTTGTGGTGATTGTTGCACGATATTTTAATTATTTTCCAATCCGTCTCCTCTGCCCCCTTGCAGTTAAAGGGCATTCTAAGGGTTAAAATACAAGGATAGATAGAGATGTCAGATGTAGACAAAACCTTGCCGAAAAGCTGGCACATTCTATCGAATCTGTATGAGCACTCAGAGAAGTGACAACCTGACATAGAAAATAATAAGCAGTGATCAGATAAACACCGTCCAAAGTATGGAAACATCAAATTACATAAAAAGCCATTGTGAAAAATGTAAAGCGAAAATTATCATTCATCAAAGATTCTGACCCTTCCAGTAGTTATATTGACAATGTGAGCCGAACCATCCTTAGAGCCTGAGAGAGCAAGAGTTGAATCCGAGCTGATCGTCAAGCACGTCAGTCCTTCCGTGTGATACGGATGACCTTGCAACAATAAATAAACATTTTTCAGAAATTAAAAATAATAATAGTAAGACCAGATCTGACAAATCATATACTCCCTTCATTTCAATTAAAATGATGTAGTTTGACTTGGCACAAAGTTTAAGAGGAAAAAAAAGAAGACTCTTGAAATATGTGGTCCTAAAAGCTTAAGGGGCAAAAACTTTGTGGGGCCATGACATTTGTTTGGCTATAAAAGCTTCTCATTAAGGGTAAAGTAGGTAAAATTAAAAGTTTAAAGTTAAATTGTTTCCAAAAATAGAAATGTGTCATTCTTTTCGGAACGGACCAATAAGTAAAGTGTGTCATTTAAATTGAAACAAAGGGAATATTAATCTAGAAAGGTACAAACAACAATAACAACAACAACAACAACCCCAGTTTAATCCCCAAAGTGGGGTCTAAATCTAGAAAAGTAGTTTCTCTAATAAAAGACCAACGTTATGACAGCAAATCTCGCCACTGATAAGAGTGCTAACATCATTTATTGGAATGGAAGTACAGAGAGCCAGCTCAATATAGCATATTGAAAGAAAGAAACAGGCAAGATATCAATAAGCATGGATTAAGGCCCTTGAAAATGAAAGAAGAGAAATGCTAACTCAGCAATATATTATTAACATATGCTTCAATCCACAATTTTTATCCAGCACTCAGCCACATGCCCCGAAATATGGAAACACATTTTGTGCAAGTGACAGAAAGCCTTCTAACTGTAGGCTTCCTACCCCTTTTTGTGGTGTGTAGGTCTGAGGAGGGAGTGTTGGAGGCAGAATAACAGCTTTACTTTTCACCTAATTTAGCAGCCAGAAAGCAAAAATCTCACCTCTTACCACATGGATACTTTGGGCACTCTTTGGATCCCATATCCTCAGAGTCGCATCATCGGACCCAGTACAAATCAATTTACCTGAGAAAGCATATATAAGAAACATATGTTCTACCCAAAAGGAGGTAAACACTGAAAATATAACCAGAGAAACAGAGAAGTACCATCAGGAGTGAAACCACCACAGGTTACACTACCACTATGACCTAAAAATGTGTTCATGAAAGCACAGTTATCAGCATTCCACATCCAAATGGAAGAATCCTCTGAACCTGCCAACACCACATGTCCTCTCGGATGCCACCTGATCCACTGAGCAACCTCACATTTCATAATTGATCTCAAATTGTTACACAAAAATAGGATTTGTTACACACAAGAAAATGTTTCACCTCTATTCCGCCTCCAGAACCTTCAAGTGTGCCATTCAGACCACCTGAAGTTATGTTCCACACTCTTATATTCCCGTCAAGGCTCCCCGAAGCAAGAAACTGACCATCAGTACTAAAAGCCAAACTCGATACAGAATCTGTGTGACCTGCACCATAATCAAACAACTTATATTAAACCATGAACCATTCAGATGATAAACACAAGAAAAGGATTCTTGGTTTTAGTCAAGAATCAATTACCTTGCAACTCAAAAGCAAAATCACCATTACCAATCTTCCACATAAATCCTCTATCATCTCCACCACCTGTTGCCACCAAACTAGCATCTGTTGGGCTGCAGGTAACGGTATATAGTTCACCTATAAAGAGGAAAAAGTATTGAAAAATCAAATTATCAAGAAAACAGTAAGCACCATAAAGTACAAACTAATTATACACTATACTCAATTAGGAGGCATTAACAACAATTAACTCATGGCTGCATCAAACTATTAACTAGTACAAAATCCATGAAACACATTTAACCTCCATATCTAAAATCATTGTGCCAGTGAGGTTAAACCATCTTAAGTGAAGCAGGTTCACTAGATGCAAATTTTTGGAAAAGCGAAAAAAATTACATTGATGTGTGGGAAATTCCCGGATACAAATACCAAAAAGAGGACCAGCATCTGATGCAAAAATCTTGTTTATATTTCCAGATTAAATTCCCATCACAGAATGAACAGCTAGAAGCCTAGAACAGTTAGCTAGAATATATCATATTTTGTTCTTTTTCATCTTTAGATCAAGTAATTTTTTTCTCTTCCATTGCAGGATCTCCTCTTCCAAAAGCATGTTGTAGAATACTCCACAACTGAAATCAATAAGATTTAGTTGGCTATAAACAAAATCCTATTTTTTATCTTAATTTGCGGAAAGTTGAATCTTGTCCTCTGGGAAAAATCTCGATCCAAGAAAAATATAGCCCTTTTGCAACTTTCATATTCCACGCACAAGACTTGTTTGGTAATAATCATTGGCATCTGGTTCTACTTTCTAAGACTACTACTACACCATGATCCATCATTGTCTTGAAAACCACTGGTTTTCTTTTTCATATCTTAAGAAATTGTATGTATACTCCACCATGACCACTGGTTGTTTCTTTCATTGTCCAATCTTTCTTTCAATACTCATTATTTGTTCAAGCTTGCCTCTTTCAAATTAGCTTTGCTTATTTGATTGAACATTCGAGAATGCACTTCCCAGTAAAATCTGTCCACTTATTTGAAGCACCATCAATCAAGGGCAATATCACTTCTAAGTCTAGAATTCTATGCGACTGAAAAGGCAATGTTTCCCATTTTAGTCAGCTAAACAACCTAGCTATACCTCACACATGTTTTTTTTAACCGAAACACAAAGAGACTCAACATAACATCAGGCAACCTCCAGTTTTCCAACTACTGCGGGACTAAACTAAATAAGAATATCAAATGAGGGTTGTTCATTATTCAAATATCAAATTACAAGAATACTAAAAGAAGTACAATACCAGTATGGCCCGTGAATGTATGAACCGAATCATCAGCTTCATCTGAAACCATTTGTTCCAAACATCCATATCAGTATGCTAATTAATCCAAAAAAAAGGCTCTGAACTGAACAATAGTCTTTCTTTATTTCTTAAACCTGGTTCCCAGTCGAATACATTCACATAAATTGGGACACGGAGGGAGAAAGTAAAAGTAACTATAGCAGAAACATGAGTAACCAATATATATGAAATTTTGGCTGTATTTACTCAGAAGGTTTCTGGAATTGATTAAGTCAAATAGAAAGCAGAAGACTTAAAACAAAAGACTTCCATTGAGCAAAACATAACTCACCTAACAATCCTCCTCCTTCTTCTTCTTCTCCTTCATCATCTTCATCAGCATCAATTAACTCTGCAACCATTATTTGTTTTGTAGTTGTCCATAAATCTAACTATAATAAAATGAAAAAAATAAGAGTTTGGAGAAAAAGATTGGATTTTTTTTATACCTTCTTCATCAACGTTTATTTCTTGTATGATATCATTTTCATCTATGAAGACCTCTTCTTCGTGTTCGTCTTCTTCGTGGTGGGGTGATGGATCGTTCATGATTATCCCCTAAGAGATAACGGCGGCAGAGGCGGAGGCGGAGGCGGAGGCGGAGGCGGAGGCGTCGGAAGAAAAGTTGTGGATGTAATGATTTTGGGGTTTAAGGAGGGTATTAGAAGGAAAATAATTCATTGGCCAAAATTGGAAAAGAAAGTTATTTTAATTACATAAATGTTGACTATTTGAATATGAAGAAATTAAAACAAACAAAAATTTGGAATAGAACTCTTTTTTTTTCTTTTTCCTTTTCTTTAGGTCGTCTTTAGTTTTAGTAGTATATCATTATTAATCGAAAGTTTTGAGTTTAGATACTTGAAAATGAGAATCTTTAAATAAGAAATGTATAATATACATTGGAACAATTTTAAAATTCCATTAAAGAGAAGCAAATGAATGGGTTTTTTTAGAAGTTTTGATAAAATTCCATCAAAGAGTGCGGGCAAGGCAGGTTTGGAGTGGCTCACTAGGTTATTTAATGCCATTTGAGAACGTATAAGATGCCCGAAGAGTGGAGGCGGAGCACGTTCCTGTATACAAGAGCAAGGGTGATATTCAAAATTGCAATAACTATCGAGGTATCAAGTTGCTTAGTCATACTATGAAAGTGTGGGAGAGAGTGGTAGAGCTAAGGGTGAGGAGTGTCAGGGCGTTCGACTACAGAAGCCATCCACTTTGTTAGGAGATTGATGGAGTAGTATAGGGTGAGAAAGAAGGACTTGCATATAGGGTTCATCGACTTAGAAAAGGCGTACGATAAAGTTACGAGGGAGGTTTTGTGGAGATGTTTGGAGGCTAGAGGTGTACATACTGCTTACGTTAGGTTGATTAAGGATATGTATGATGGAGTAAAGACCCGAGTGAGGACGGTGGGTGGGGACTCTGACTATTTTCTGGTAATGATGGGGTTACATCAGGGGTCGGCACTCAGCCTTTTTTTCTTTGCTCTGGTGATGGACGTACTGACGGGCCACATCCAAAGGGAGGTGTCGTGGTGCATGCTATTTGCAGATGATATTGTATTGATTGACGAGACGCGAGACG
>ML251703.1:0-32513 GCA_005239495.1 Nicotiana undulata | reverse complement strand
TGTCTTATAATCAGATTTCTGGAGAACTCCCGAGAGGGATATCCAATCTCGAGAAGCTTGAGGGTTTCTTTGGGGCTTACAACAGTTTCTATGGTGAAATTCCATCTGAAATTGGGAATCTAATAAACCTGCAGGAGTTGGCCTTACTTGGAAATCAGTTGTCAGGCCAAATTCCAATGTCTTTTGGAAATTTAGCTTCCTTATCTAGACTCAGTTTAAGAGAAAACAATCTCCGAGGGATAATTCCTTCCAGTTTAGGCAAGTGTCACAATTTGGAACTGTTGGATCTTGGCTCAAATAACATTAGTGGTTTCATACCATCAGAAATTCTTGAAATTTCATCCTTGTCAGAGGGCCTCGACCTATCTCATAACCACTTAACTGGTTTCCTTCAAAAGGAAATAGGGAAGTTGAGCAATCTAGGCTACTTAAACTTGTCTGATAACAAGTTGCATGGCCAAATTCCTACCACTCTAGGTACTTGTCTGAAACTTGAAGCACTAGATTTGAACAACAACAACTTTCAGGGTAGTATTCCTTCAACCATGTATAATTTGCGAGGCCTGGAGCTTTTAGTCCTTTCTCACAATAATTTGTCTGGTAAAATCCCAATATTCTTGAAAGACTTCAAATTTCTGCAGGTTGTAGATCTGTCTAGCAATAATTTGGAAGGTGCAGTCCCAATGGGAGGTATCTTCAATAATGTTAGTGTTGTTTCTATTATAGGAAATAAAAATCTCTGTGGGGGTATACCAGAGTTTGACCTTCCGGATTGCAGTGCACAAGTAAAGAAAGAAAATAAAGCAGGTTTCACCTTGAAAATAGTAATTCCTGTAGTCATCGGGGTTATAGGGTTGACATCTATAGTTTGTTTTCTTGGCATTCGACAATTAGGTGGATCGAGAAAAGCACCAGTTACAAATACACCTGAAAATAGAGTATCTTATCAGTGTCTCCTTAGGGAAACTGATGGATTCTCTGCATCAAATTTGCTTGGCATGGGTGCTTTTGGGGCTGTATATAAAGGAATTTCTGAAGACGATGGTAAAGTGTTTGCTGTTAAGGTACTGGACCTTTCACACCATGCAGCTTCCAGGAGTTTTTTAGCAGAGTGTGAGATTCTGAAGAACATAAGACATCGTAATCTTGTAAAGGTGTTAAGTGCATGCTCGAGTATTGATTATGAAGGTAATGAATTCAAAGCTATAGTTTACGAATACATGGATAAGGGGAGTCTGCAGGAGTGGTTGCATTTCACTCCTCAGGAGTCACATGAGCACAAGAAGCTAGGATTTCTTCAAAGATTAAACATTTCCATTGATGTTGCTTGTGCTCTGGATTATCTTCACAATGATTGCCAACCCCCAATAATTCACCGCGATCTCAAGCCAAGCAATATTCTCCTCGATGAGAACATGACTGGACATGTTGGTGATTTTGGTTTGGCAAGATTTATTCACAACTCTTCAGCAAATCCAAGAAGTTGTACTGGTTTTGGGGGAACTATTGGGTATACACCTCCAGGTAATACGGCATTGCAAATTCCAAATGTTTTTACTTTCATCTAGTCTCTTCCTCAGTTATTACACTCATCTACTCAAGTTAGTCTAAAAGTAATTTTAGAAAAGCCATCATGTAACTGACATTTTGTCTTGTTATTTTCAAGATTTTCGCTGTCATGTGTAAGTATTCTTCTATATTTTGGGATAAGTATGTCTAATTCTGTTATATTTCTCGTTGACATTTCAGAGTTGGGTATGGGAAGTGAAGCCTCAATCTATGGAGATTTATACAGCTTTGGCATCATGCTCTTGGAAATGTTTACTGGGAGGAGACCAACTGATGAAATGTTCAAAGATAGTTTAAATCTTCATAAATATGCCAAGGCTTCTTTACCAGACAGAGTGATGCATATAACAGATCCCATTCTTCTCCAGGAAAGGGATGAACTAGGAAAGAAATACAATAACAAAAGCAGTGCCACTGACTTATTTCTATCGTTCTTAGTTTCGGTGATTCAAATTGGAGTTGCCTGCTCTGTCGAAGCTCCAAAAGAAAGAAAGAGGATCAATGATATCGTGGGAGAACTCAATTCAGTGAGGAAGTTGTTCTTGGAGCAAGCATACTGGAAAGAACAGGTTATAAGCTTGCAGCTTTAGTGTTAGTCCGTCTCATGTTTAGTGACATGAGGTAATCTGCACTATGAAACAAGTTCGTGAGTTTAAAGTTTGATTCTCTTCTTTTAGTTTGTAGTTATAAAGCTGGAGTAGAAGATTAAATAAATAAATGTTAAAGCTACTTCTTCGCAAGTTTCTTAGTTAATTAGATGCCTTAATAGTATCTTGAGTAATAAATATGTTAATGTTAGTTCTGCTTCATGTCTATAGACTATAGCTGCTACACTAATAGATCATTGAATAACCATGAAAATAACATAATTGATCTCAGCCTTCCTGTGCTACCTCATCCAAGATCAGTTCCGCAATTATTTCTGTTTGTGTGTGTTTGGTTAGTTCAAAGAACCAGGTTCTTTGAAATCGTGAAAATCGACCAAGACACAATTCAACACCTCTTCTTGTGTCTAGGTGTATCCTAAATAACTACAATGGATGCACCACTGGATGCTTAAGAAGGATAATCAACTGTGAGACCACCAATGATTAATGGAAACACTATGGTTTGTGGGAGAAGAGGATGCATGATTTCCTAGAACGAGAAAATCTAGAGCTTTGGGACATAGTTGAAGACGGACCAAATATTCCTATGATGGTTGATGACAAAGGTGTCACCGTTGGACAAAAGCCTCGAGAGAAATATTCTGAAGACGATGTCATGTCACGACCCCAAGCCCATGGCACATAATGTCCGCTTTGGGCCTAGGCTTGCACGAATTTGTCTTTTTGGGCTACGCCACCTTGAGCCCCGAAAGCGCGCGTACCATGTAAACTTGTGTCATTCTTTATATAGCTCTTCTCTTTCCTCTCCCATTTCCGATGTGGGATTTGCCTATGGTGACATGTGCACCCTTTCATGCGAAGCTTTCCAGCCAATAGCCTGTCAGTCCTGCTTGACCCGCCCTCCATCATGGGCATCGTATGTGAAGCAAGTTTAGAAGAATGCTAATGCCAAGAAGATTTTGATCTGTTGTATTGGTCCATGTGAATACAATAGGATCTCAACATGCAGAGACGCAAAGTTCATTTGGGATTCCTTGAAGTATCCTCATAAGGGTATATCTCAAGTACAACAGTCAAAGATTGACATGCTAACTAGGCAATATGAACTATTTAAGATGAAGGGGGGAGATAACTGTCACGACCAAAAATCATAATCCGTCGTGATGAAGGCTAACACACTTGATAGGCAAGCTGGACAAAACATAAAGAGTCGGAAAGATAAACTTTACAAAAATAACATAAGTCTGAAACTCAATATAACAAAATACTGCTAATACATGATAAATCTATCAGAAAATGGTAAAAATAGAGTCCTGAGCTCTACAACGGAATACATGTCTGAAAGCTAAATAACTATACTGTCTGAATCGAACACAGTAGGACATAAGATAAGAGATGCAAAGTCTGCGGTCAAGAATGTCTCTCAACAACAGCTATGCTACTAGCCTCGGTTACGGATGACTAGGTCCGACACCTGGATCTGCACAATTAAGTGCATAGTGCAGTATGAGTAAAATCGACCCAATGTACTCAATAATTATCATAACTAACCTCGGCAAGGTGAAAGAATCAAGAATTATAAGTGATACCTGCACAATTTCATTAATTTAACCTGTACAGAACAATGATGTGGTCAAGTATAAAGCACATAAGGAACTATCTCTGTGTGTGTACAATTACTCAAGTACCATGTTTAGTAAATGATACAACATATAAGGGCGATATGCAAATGAATTAGATAGGTAACCACAGAAATTGCAGGTAGAGATGAAATGCAAATCCAAACGACACTGGCCAGACTTTCTTCAACCTTTCCATATCCGTACCAAACTATTGATCAATTTTCCTCAATATACATGTGTACATAATCAAGAGAGAAATATGAGAGGGTGACCGTAAGGAGATGGATCCATATCCACACGCCGCACGGACAACTCACGTGCTACAAGAACAACTCACGTGTGAACAATAACAATTGCACTGACAACTCACGTGGTGCACGGACAACTCACGTTCTAATGATATCAATTGCACGGACAACTCACGTTCCAATAGTATAAACCGCATGGACAATTCATGTGCCAATAATATCAACTGCACGGACAAATCAAGTTTCAAACTCTTGGACTAGTATAAATAATATGTTGTAGTGTAAACATGTGCAATGTATGCTATCACAGCTAGAACAAAAGTTTATCAAGTTCAGTAAGGGAGAATAACCTCAACGAAATCTCAAATATGGTGTAAATAACTCATAGAGGGGTACAAGTAGGGGAAACATCACAACTTTAAGGTAAACAATCAGTTTAATGCATGTCATAGCCTAAGCGCTACCGCGCGCATGAAAATAGTACACCAGTGCATGTGTATGGGCTCAACCCCACACATATGCGTCACTCATAGCACGTAGCTATCACAAATAACTAAGGCAACTAGTGTCTCAACCAAGTTTATGTAAGATAATTACCTCAAGAAAGACAAATTACTCCTCTAACAAGCCCTTCCCACACGTATCGACCTCTGGACGACCCGAATGTAGTAAAAAAAACGTAACAACATCAATAGCCATATAAAGTGATTCGAAAAGACAAATTTAATATCTTTAACTCGAATAAAAAATTCAACCCTAGGCCCGCACCTCGGAACCCGACAAAATTCATAAATTTTGAATATTCATTCAATTACGAGTCCAACATACAAAAATCATCCAATTCTAATTACAAATCGACCGTCAAATCCTCAAATTTCACTCTCCAATAACATAGTCCAAATTCCCTAAGTTGCCACCTTAAACACATAAACTAGGTGAAAAATCAATGGGTAATTAATATCTATCATCAAAATTGAATAAACATCACTTACCTCTTCAATTATGGTGAAAAGCACTCCAAAAATCATCCTAGAGCTCTAAATCCCAAAAATGAGAAGAAAAGACCAAACCCTCATCTAAAAAGGTCCTGCAGATTCAACCATCGCAGGTGAGAAAATTCATTAACTTCCGACCTAGCGCACATGCGGACCAAGTTCCGCACCTGCAAGACGCTTCTACGGTCGTGCACCCAGTCCTGCGCATCCGCACCTGCGTATACCTATTGCATCTGCGACCCAGGCTTAACCAACCACACTCCGCATCTACGTCGCAGAAGCGAATCCGCTTCTGTGGAAATGCACGCGCATCTGTGGTCACTCCTCAGCCAAAACTATCTCGCACCTACGTGACCCGGTCCGCACCTACGGCTCCGCATCTGCAGCCATACCCACCACAGGTGCGAAAGCATCATAAGTCAGAAACCCTTAAGCAATCACTCAAAGCACAAAATTGGTCCTCCAACCATCTGAATCACACCCGAGGCCCCCGGGAGCCTGTTCAAACATACCAACAGATCCTAAAATACGATGCGAACTAAGTTGAAGCCTCATATAACATTAAACTACATCTAAAGCATGAATCGCACCCCAATTCAAGCCTAATATAACTAATGAATTTTCAACTTCTAAAACCAATGGCGAACCATATCAAATCAACTCTGAATGACCTCAAATTTTGCACAGTAGTCCCAAATGACACAACACACCTATTCGAACTCCTGGAACCAAAATCCAAACCTGTTATCAACAAAGTCAACTATCAGTCAAACCTCTCAAGCTTCCAAACCTTCAACTTTCCAACTTTCCCCAATAAGCCTCAAACCAACCTACGGACATAATCCCGTCAACTATTTCAACTTTAGCTTCCAACCTTGGGACTAAGTATTCCAATTCACTCCGAAACATCTCACGCACCAAACCAACCACCCCGTCATGTCACATAACCACAAATGAACATAGAATAAGAAAAGCATAGGGTAATAAGGCGGCAATACACAAAATGACCAACCATGTCATTATATTATCCCCCTCTTAAATAAATGTTCGCCCTCAAATGGGTCTAGAATCATACCTAGAGTCTCAAATATGTATGGATAACTGCTCTGTATCTCCCGCTTGGTCTCCCAAATAGTCTCCTCAACCGGCTGACCCCTCAATTGATCTTTCACTGATACAAAATTCTTTGATCTCAACTTTCGAACTGCCAATCCAAAATGGCCACCGGCTCCACATCATAAGTCAAATCTCCATCTAGCTGAACCGTGCTGAAATCCAAAACATGTGATGGATCACCATAATACTTTTGGAGCATAGAAACATGAAACACTAGGTGAACAACGGATTGACTAGGCGACAAAGCAAGTCTGTAGGCCACCTCTCCACTCCTCTCAAGCACCTCAAAAGGCCCAATATACCGAAGTATCAAGTTGCCCTTCTTCCCTAATCTCATCACACCCTTCATGGGCGAAACTCTGAGCAAAACCTTCTCACCCACCATGTATGCAACATCACGACCCTTCCTATCAGCATAACTCTTTTGCCTGGACTAAGCTGTACAAATGTGCTCTTGAATAAATTTTATCTTCTCTAAGGCATCACAGACCAAATCAGTGCCCAACAACGTAGCCTCATTTGGCTCAAACAAATCAACTGGAGAACGACATCTCATCCCATATAAGGACTCATAAGGAGCCATCTGAATACTCGAGTGGAAGTTGTTTGTGTAGGAGAACTCTAATAACAGAAGAAACTTATCACATAAACCTCTGAAATCCAAAATACAGGCACATAACATGTCATGTTAGATCATAATAGTGTGCTCTAACTTCCTTTCAGTCTAAGGATGGAATGTTGTATTCAACTCAACCCGTCTGCCCAAATCGCGCTGCAATGCTCTCCAAAATTGCGATGTGAACTGCGTGCCTTGGTCAGAAATGATGGAAATGAGCATGCCATGAAAATAGATATCTTCCGGATGTAGATCTGGGCCAACCACTTAGTCGAATAGGAAGTCACTACCGGAATAATAGGTGCGGGCTTAGTCAACTGGTCCACAATCACCCAAATTGTGTCACATTTCTTCAAGGTCCGTGGCAAGCCTACCACAAAATCCATAGTGATGCGCTCCCACTTCCACTCCGGTATCTACAAACTCTAATTCATTCCTCCCAGTTTCTGATGTTCATACTTCACCGGTTGACAATTCAAACACCGAGAGACATAAGAAACAATGTCTTTCTTCATTCTCTGCCACAGATAGTGTTGTTTCAAGTCACGACACATCTTCGTGACACCCGGGTGAATGGTATAGCACGAGCTTTGAGCCTCCTCAAGTACCAAATCTCTCAACCCATCAACATTTGGAACAAAAATCCGGCCTTGAAGCCGCATAACACCATCATCACCAATCATGACCTCCTTAGAACCACTCTGATGCACTGTATCCTTCAACACCAATAAGTGAGGATCATCAAACTGGCATGCCTTGATACGCTACAACAACGATGATTGTGCCACAATACAAGGAAGAACATGACTGGGCTCTGAGACATCCAACCTCACAAACTGATTGGTCAAGGCCTGACATACATGGCTAATGGTCTTTCTGCTACTGGTAAATATGCCAAACTGCACATACTCTTCGCCTTCCTACTCATTGCATCAGCCACCAGATTGGCCTTACATGGATGATATAATATTGTGACATAATAGTATTTAAGCAACTCTAACCATCTCCGTTGCTGCAAATTAAGATCTTTCTGCTTGAACAGGTGCTGGAGACTTCGATGGTTGGTATAGACCTAACGATGAACACAATATAGATAGTGCCTCCAAATCTTCAATGCGTGAACAATATCTACCAACTCTAAGTCATGTACATGGTAATTCTTATCATGAACCATCAGCTGTCAAGACGCATAGGTAATCACCCTACCGTCCTGCATCAAGACTACATCAAGCCCAACAAATAATGCATCACAATACATGGTGTAAGATCTCGAACTTGTAGGAAACATCAACACTAGGGATGTAGTCAATGCAGTCTTGAGCTTCTGAAAGCTCACCTCACACTCGTCGGACCATCTGAAAGGGGAACCCTTCTGGGTCAATATAGTCAAAGGTGAAACAATGGATGAGAAACCCTCTACAAAATGGCGATAATAACCTACCAAACCCTAGAAGCTCCAAATCTCCGTAGCTGAAGACGGTCTAGACCAACTCTAAACTGCCGCAATTTTCTTCGAGTCTACCTTGATCCCATCACTTGACCTTACGTGCCCCAAGAACAACAGAGAATCGAGCCAAAACTCACACTTGGCGAGTTTAGCATATAGCTTCTTCACCCTTAAGGGTTGGAGTACAATCCTTAGATGTCGCTCATGATCATCCTGACTCTATGAGTACACCAATATCATCAATGAATACTATGATGAAATAATCAAGATATGGCTAGAATACACTATTCATTACGTGCAAAAATGTTGCTGGGCATTCGTTAGCGCAAAAGATATCACAAGAAACTCTTAATGATCATAGCTGGTCCTGAATGCCGTCTTTAGAATATCATAATCCTGAATATTGAACTGATGATACGTGACCTCAAATCAATCTTAAAAAATACTCTAGCACCTTGAAGCTGGTCAAATAAGTATTAATATGTGGTAATGGGTATTGTTCTTGATTATAACTTTTTTCAACTGCCTGTAATCAATACCCATCCGCATAGTACCATCCTTCTTCTTCACAAATAGTACCGGTGCACCCCAAGGCAGCGCACTAGTCTTGATGAATCCCTTATTGTGTAGCTCCTAAAGCTGTTCTTTCAATTCTTTCAACTCTGTTGGTTCCATACGATACTCAGGAATAGAGATAGGTTGAGTCTCCGTCACCAAGCCAATACCAAAATCAATGTCCCTATCGGGAGGCATGCCCAGAAGGTCTGCAGGAATCACATGTGGGAAGTCTCTTACTACCGGAACTGACTCAATGGTCGAAGCATCAGCACTAACATCCCTCACAAAGTCCAAATATGCCAAACATCCGTTTACACTCTACTGGGAACATAATTTAGAGAATCTGTTGAGCCTACAAATATGAAATCACCCTAATGGGAACATAATCCAGAGAACCTCTCTACTCAACCCTAGGAAACCCCGGCATCGCTAATGTCACGGTCTTTGCGTGATAGTCCTTAATAGCGTAACATGGTGATAACCAATGCATGACTAAAATCATGTCAAAATCAACCATTCTAACATGTAAACGATCAACTCTTGTCTCTAATCCCCCAATAGTCACCATACACGACTGATACACACAGTCCACAATAATAGAATCACCCACCAGTTTTGATAGAAGAACAGACATAACTAAAGAATCACGTGGCATATCAAAATAACGAGCAAAGTATGATGACACATATGAATAAGTGGAACCAGGGTCAAATAATATTGAAGCCTCCCTGTGGAACACTGAAATAATACTTGTGATCACAACATCAGAAGCAACTACCTCTGGCCTGGCTGGAAATGTGTAGGAACGAGTATGTCCACTTGTTTATCGACCTCCCCCTCTTGGGTGGCCTTGAGGTTACTGAGCCCCACCCCGAGCAGGCTATGTAGGTAGTGTAGCCACTAGTGCTAGAAGCATAGGCTGAGAGCTCTGTTGTGGTACCCTGCCCAATAGTCTTGGACCAATCTCTCTTAAGATGACTTAAGTCCCCACACTCAAAACAACCTCTCCTCTGACGGAGGTGCTGAGCCTGATAATCAAAATAGTTGCCTGAGGAACCTTGTGTAGATGAAGCATCGTAAGAAATCTATGTTGGCAACGCGTTAAATGATGACTGAGATGGGCGTGCACTGTAGGAACCGTGGCTAACTGAAGAACCACGAGGAACATGGTGAGCTACCCCAACGGGTCTAGAAAAGTGACCTCTACTGTAATGGAACTGACCTCCAGATGAAGCACTACTTAACACACATGAACTACAAGGAATCTTGGCCTCCCTCACCTCACACTCCTTCCTGAAAACCCGCTCTAAGCGTCTATCAATCTCGACAACCCGATCAAATCTAGCATCCGTCGCAACCTCCCAATCCATAACAAAGCATAAACTATAGTTGAGGCCATCAATGAACCTCCTAATCTTCTCACTGTCGGTAGGAACCAACCATACAACGTTACGATCCAACTTTGCAAACCTCATCTCATACTGAGTTATTGTCATACCCTTCTAGCGTAGCTACTCAAACTTTATATGCAACTCTTCTTTGCGAGTTTGTGGGAAAAACTTCTCTAATAAGAGAACCGAGAACTCATGCCATGTAACTGGCGCTACGTCAGCTGGCCTGCTCAACTCATAAGCCTGCCACCATCGGTAAGTTTCCCCTGTCAACTGAAAAGTAGTAACTGCAACCCCACTGGTGTCCAAAATACCCGATGTGTGAAGAATACGTTGACACTGATCTATAAAATCTTTAGCATCCTCCGAATCTTCTCAATTGAATTATGGAGGCTTAAGCCTCCCAGACCACTCCAATCTATTTTGCTCCTCATCACTCATATAGGTACCAACCTCGGCCCCAGCGGTAGCAACCGGCTAAACTAGCAATACTCCCGGAGTCTGGTGACCCTGTTCTAGAAGCTTTGGAGTACGGGCAGCAGGAGTATGGGAACCTCCTCTAGCCTGTGAAGTGGCCGGTGCGGCTAGAACTAAAACTGCTTGAGCCAGGTTCGTGCGCACAGTCAAAATCTGGGCTAAGGCCTCCTATGAGCTAGGAATAACAATGGGAATTGCTAGTGCCTGAGTTGGTGCCACCAGCTCAACAACTTCTGGCACTTGCTCCTCAACTGGAGAAACTAGTGGCTCCGTAGGTGCTGCTCTAGCTGTAGTACGAGCCACACCTCAGCCTTGCCTCTCGCGACCCTAACTAGTGGTACTGGTGGATGTCTGCTTGATCCGATCGCACGTGTCCTCACCATCTATGAGAGAGTAGAAGAGTCAAGTTTTAAACTTCGGAGATAATAAACCCATATGAAAAGAATGCAAGAAAGTGAAGTTAACCTAAAAGTTCGTTATCCTCTCGAAGATAAGTATAGTCATCTCTGTACCGATCCGCAAGACTTTACTAAACTTGTGCATGATTCATAATACCTATGAACCTAGGGCTTTGATACTAACTTGTCTCAACCAAAAATCCCAACCCATTGTGATGGAGCCTAACACACTTGATAGGCAAGCCAGACATAAAAATAAAGGATCGGAATGGTAAAATTTACATAAATAACATAAGTCTGAAACCCAATATAACAAAATATTTTTAATACGTGATAAATACCCAGAAACTGATAAATACAGAGTCATGAGCACTACAAAGGAATAAAGGTCTGAAAGTTAAATAACAATACTTTCTGAACTGAAAACAACAATACATAAGATAAGAGATGCCCGACGTGGTCACAGGCTACTAGTCCAACTCATAACACATAGAAAACAAATATATGATGATACATGTACTGTATTAATGATTATCAAGTTTCATACACCTGGACTAGTATAAATAACACGATGTAGTGTAGGCATGTACAATGTGTGCTACCACAGCTAGAACAAGCAATTTCATCATGAAATATAATTTATCATGTTCATTCGTGAGAATAACCTCAACAAATCTCAAATATGTTGCAAATAACTCACAGTGGGGTACAAATAGGAAACGTATCAGAACTTGAAGCTTTACAATCAATTTAAGGCATATCATAGACTATGCTCGATGCGCTATCCCGAGCATAAAAATAGTACCCTATTGCATGCATAGGGGATCAACCCCACACATATGCGTCACTCATATCACGTAGCTATCACAAATAATTAAGGCAACTGGTGCCTCGACCAAGTTTAGGTCTGATACTTACCTCAAAACAAGGCAAATTACTCCTCTAACATGCCCTTCTCGCGTGTATCGACCTCTGAACGATGAATCTTGTCAAAGTAACGAAATACCATCAATAAAAGCCATAGGAAATAATTCCAAAATACAAAGCTAAGATCTTTAACTCAAATAAAAAAGTCAACCAAAAAAGTCATACCACGACCTGCACCCAAGAACCCAACAAAATTCACAAATTCTGAATACCCATTCAGTTATGAGTTCAACCATACCAAAATAATCCAATTCCAATCACAAATCAACCCTGAAATCCTCAAATTTCACTCTCCAATAACATAGTCCAAAATCCCTAAGTATCACCTCAAAATCACATAAACTAGGTGAAAAATCAACGTATAATCGATATATATCATCAAAATTGGATAAACCACACTTAACTATTCAATTATGGTGAAAAGCACTCCAATAATCTCCCTAGATTGAGCTCTAAATCCCAAAAATGAAAAGAAAAGACCAAACCCTCTTCTCTTAAAATTTCATGCCCAGTGATCCCGCATCTGCGACTTTAATAGTTGCACATGCAGACTCAAATATCGCACGCACCAAAATTCATTAACTTCCTGACCTAACGCCCATTTGCACCTACGAATACCTGTCGCATTTGCGACCCAGGTTTAACCAACCGCACTCCGCATTTGCGGACCTCTCATCGTAGAAGCGAATCGCTTCTGCAGATATGCACGCGCATCTGCGATCACTTCTTAGACAAACCATTCTTGCACTGCATGACCTGGTCCATACCTACGGCTCCGCATTTGTGGCCATATCCACTGCAGGTGCGAAAACACTAGAAGCTGAACCCCTTCAGCAATCCCTCAAAGAACAAAATTGATCCGCCAACCATCTGAATCACACCTGAGGCCCCGTAGACCCCGTCAAAACATACCAATCGGTCTGATGCAAAGTTAGTTGAAGCCTCGTATGTAACAATATCAAAATCACGAATCGCAACCCTATTCAAGCCTAATGAAACTAATGAGTTTCCAACTTCTAAAACAAATGAGGAACCATATCAAATAAACTCCGAATGACCTCAAATTTTTCACACTAGACCCAAAAGGCACAACGAACCTATTCCATCTTTCAAAACAAAAATTTGAATCCAGTATCAACAAAGTCAATTCTCAGTTAAACCTGTCAAGCTTTAAAACTTTCAACTTTCACCAAAAAGCCTCCAACTAACCTATAAACCTCCAAATCAATATCCGGCAATACTCCTAAGTTCAAAATAACCATACAATGCTATCATAACCGTCAACCCAATGAAACAATGACCCAAATAGCATCAAACTTCCTCAAGGTACGAGGTAACCCTACCACAAAGTTCATAGTGATACGCTCCCACTTTCACTCTGGTATAACAATCTTTTGACTCAAGCTACCTGATTTTGTGATGGTCATACTTATGTTTCTAGATATTCAAACACCATGAAATATTTCCAATAATATCCTTTTTTATCCTTTGCCCCCAACGATGCTGCTTCAAGTCACAATAGATCTTCGTAGCACTCGTATGAATAGAGTTCGCAAACTGGGATCCTCCTGAAGTATCTATTCTCTAAAGTTATAACATTAGGCATACAAAGACGACCCTGAATTCGCGTAACATCATGATCTACAACAACGACCTTCTTGGCACCACTTTGATGCAACGTGTGCTTAAGCATCAATAAATCGGGGTCATCATACTAACAAGCCTTAATATGCTCAAACTTGGAAACTTGTGCAAAAACACAAGCAAGAACTTTACAAGTCTTAGAAATATCGTATGTCCTAGATCTATTGGCCAAAACCTGAACATCCATAGCCAACAACTTCTCCTCAAATGAACTGAATACCAAACTACTCGCATTCTACCCTTTATAATCAAGGCATCTGCTACAACATTGGACTTACTCGGATGATACAAGATAGTTATATCATAATCCTTAACCAATTCAAGACACCTCTTCTGCCTCAAGTTCAAAGCCTTTTACTTGAACAAGTGTTGATGTAATGACTCGACCTATCATTTTGAGCTTTCGCGTTTTGTTCGCCGGTTTGAGCCCCTTGAGTAGCTTCATATGATGTATTATGACTTCTGGATATGGATTTTTTTTATGTTCTCAAAGTTCGGGATTGACTTGATATACTGATTCTTTATTTTGAAGCTTTAAGCTGGTATAGTTGACCAATATTTGAATTTTGAGTAAAGAACTTCTAATTCGGGACTTGATGCTTTTAATAGGATCATATAGTGATTTTGAACTTGTTCGTATGTTCTGATTCAAATTTGGATATTCCTTGAAGGTTTTGGATCTATTTGTCGGAAGTTAGAAATTTGAAGAATTGAAGAGTTCATAGGTTTTGACCGGGAGTATACTCCAGATGTTATCACACTCCTATTGTGGTTTTTAGAACATAGATAGGCTCTTTTATTCGATTGAAACTTGTGTGCAAATTTTCTTTTGATCCTGAATGGGTAAGTGTGTTTCGGACGCGTTCGGCGGAGTTTGAATGTTTGAAAGTTAAGATAAGGGTTTTGATCTTTGATTCTTAGTTTTGATGTTGTTATTTATGTTTTGATACTCTTGAAAAGTTTAAATAAGGTATGTAGACTTGTTGGAATGATTGGACTGGGTTCTCGGGGGCTCGGGTGTAATTTTCCAGACTATTTCGGTTGAGTTTGCATTGCTGGTTTTTGCTGGTGTCAGGTACGCATCATGTTCGTGAGGTAGGTGTCATGTTTGCAAAGAGGGAAGTGGGCTGGAGAAATTGTCTCATCACGTTCGTGTTAGTTGGGTCGCATTCGCGGTGGGTCTACTCATGAAGGTCTTCGTGTTCGCGTGGCCTTTTCCACATTCGCGTAGAGGAATAGGGCGCTGGGAGCTTTTTTCTTCGTGTTCACGACGATATGTCTGGGTTCATGGTAGTGTTGGGCAGTTTCATAATCGCGTTTATGGTTGAAGCTTTACGTTCGCGAAGAGGATAAGGAGTGGCTGGTCGCGTTTGGTCTTGTGATCATGAGGACCCTATCGTGACAACAGAGGGTAATCCCTGGGAAGATTATATGTTTGGAATTTTTAGATTTTATCTCAATCTCTCATATTTTATGCCCTAGACTTCGAGATGAGGAGATTTTGAAGAGTAATTTCAATATTACATTGGAGGTAAGGAATTTTCACTTAGATTAGATTTTTATATTGATTCCCCGTGGATTTATACACCTAATACTTGAAATTTTAAAGTGAAATCTGAGGTTTTTGACCACCGATTTGGACCTAAATTTGGAAACTAATTATATATTTTGACTCGACAAGTTATGGATCCTTGAGATTTGATATTGGCTTATGATTATGACGCGCATGCTCGAACTAACTTTTGTGGTCTTTTTAGAAGTTTTTCAAAGATTGAATCTTTTTGGATGGGGATCGCTTCCTATAGCATAGTTTGACTTCCTTGGTCAATGATTGGCTTGGATTTATGTAATTGGAGGGCTCGAGTGAGGTTTTGATGCGATTTGAGGTTGAAGACTAGCCGGATGAGGTACGTATCTTGCCTAATCTTGTTGTGAGAGAATAACCCTTAGGATATGACCTTATTTGTCTAATTGGAATGTGTGATAAGAGACGTACATGTGAGATGACATGCATATATACGAGTGCTTTGTATGGTTCAATATTAAAGTACTATTTAGGTTTTCTCATGCCTTGTTTTAGATACTGTGCTTCCTGGTATCATGATTTATATGTTTGTATATCTATGAAAACTTCTTGAATCATTCTAGAGATCATGTGTAAGTCATGATTTCCCGTTTGAAAATGGTACTCGTTTTTGGTATTAGAGCTCTATGTTCGTAGGTTCTACGAGTCATCAGAAAATGTCTAATACAATCTTGCTGATTGGTATGATGATATCGTGCGACCTTGAGTCATACTTATATTCGAGTGGCTACATGGCATCTAGGAAACTTCACATCTTTATTTCTATATCGTGCGACCTTGATTCATCTTGGAGCTTATCATCGACTTTTTTCCTTCCACACGTATGTACGGTTCAACATTCATTATTAGTGATGTCTTTTATGAGGTGGGAGGTGTGCTTCTATATTGTGAGACGCGAGGCCAAGTTTAGACCGTCGCTTGGGCCCAGTAGATTCAATTGTGTGGGTATGTGCTTTTGGACTCTTATATCTTGTAGTGTCCCTAGGAGTGGGACCGATGGCTTAGTGAGTGGCAAGATAGCTATATGATAAGTATTATATGACTGAGAAATATGCCTATATGGTTTGGATGTGACGAGAAGTATTTGCTTGGAATGAAAAGGGCTATGAGTGCTTGATTTTTGTCTTGATGTGTTGTATAGTCTTAAGATACAGATGAGTTGGTGGATTTTTCAGTTGTTCATTTGTGAAATGAAGCATATTCTAATATCTTGTTGACGAATGTGGACTCGGGAAGATTAATTGATTGAATAGTGGGTTTGTCCACGATAGGGTCATAGAGAGATGTAGGTTTGAGTCTAAGTAGGTGGATTATCTCACCTGAGAAGGTGTAAGGTTGTATGATTCTTATGAGGTTTCTATGAAGAGTGTTCCTTCTACCCAATGGGATGCATGTGCTATGATTGGAGTTCAAATCGCTTGAGGATGTTCACACGACTTTCATGAGGATGAGTATGCACTTGGCGGATGATTTAGAAGGTGTGATGACTTGTGTTGCATGAGCATATGGGATATTCAACTAGATGTAGTTCGAGAACATGGCAGTTATAAAGAAACGTATTGTGGTTTATCATATGAGCTGTTTTGTTCCTTCGAGCCAAGTGGGGGAGAGTACTATCGATGATCGCATTTCGTGGTCTTTTGTTATATTAGTTTTGGACTAAGGGACACTTGTGGACCAGTTATGGATTGAAAAGAATGACATCAAGGATGACTCGAGCAAGGAATTTGCTGGATGCATGATGCATCATACTTTATAGGTATATGGAGATCTTGGAATAATTAAGGTTTGATACTCATTGTGAATGTGGTGTAAAAGGAGGAAGGATTCTCTCAATTTTTTCTTTTTGGAGTATGCATGTGCTAATAGTTCTCTAATAATCGATATGATTGGTTATATATTCGAGACTAGGAAAACATCGATAACTCTAGAGAAGGTTCTAATGCGTTCAAGATTCATATGTGGTATTTAAGGATTTTCAAATTATTATGTGGCTAAGATATCAGATTTGCGTCGGATGGTGCCGAGACTTGAAGTATTTTGTATATTGTTATTAATTCTACATTGCAGTATTAAAGAGATAGAAGAAACATCTTCGGATTCATAGGAGGTATCTTCTACACAAGCATTTTAGATTGAGGTATTATTGGGTGCAACAGAGGGAACAAAGTGGTTTACGAGTCTTAAAACGACGTGTTTCATATTGGGGTAACTTGGGATTGGTTTTGATTAAGGTTCGTAGAGTATTGGGAAAGAGAAATATTACCATGAAGGAAAGCCAAGAGGAATCTGAAGAAGTTGGGTGAGTTTAACAGTGTTTGAATTAGCATAGCAGTATAAATGATCAGTTCCTTTAATATAATAGGGCCTTACAAGTGTTTTATGGCAAAGCCTTTGGGTTAGAGGGATTCAGTTTTGATGGCTTAGATATGTGCTAATGGGTTTCGCAGAATTCATGGTGGTATTCACCCACGAGTCGAGGTTGATGTCTTTTACAAGTATAATATATTTGTTGCGTGTTATGATGTTCTCATGGATGGAGTTAAGTGGAAGGTTCTTGGTTGATGGAGTATTTATCCTACTCGTGATTCAGAGTTGATGAAATTATCATATTATCGTATTGTAGCATGGTCGATGCGGAGACCCGAGTGAGGCATTCGGATTGAAGGGAGAAGGTTGCGGTTCAGTTTTGAAAGGAAGGTCATGAGCTATAGACAGCATTGGAGATTTCAGATGTTTAAGTGAATGTTGGCACTATCTAGTGTAGCCTAAGAATGTTGTGTGTTGTAGAAGACACATTGTGTTTTGACTTGTAGATGCTTGAGTAGTACTACAGAGACCGCATGGTTGGTAACCACTAATATTAAGTTTTGCTACTCGACGCATAAGATTTTTTGGAGTGCTTCTCATAAGATGATTTTATATGAGAGATGTATCAATCATTTAAGTGGGAGAATGGGAGACCATTTATGGAGATTCCTGTATTCTTGAAGTTTAGGGACATGATATTCTTAGAGACAAACTATTCCTTGGTTGCAGACGAAGGAAGTGTGCATAGGGTTAGACAACTGATTGTATGTGTTATGGATAGGTCAAGGTAGACTTTTGAAAGGTTATTACCTAGTTTGGAATGATCGTAATTGATTTGAGGGCCTATTGTTAGGCTAGTGAGAATGTTTATTCTACATCGGATCAAGTTTGCTTACTCTTGCGCAACATTTACTATGGGTTCATCATTGGGTGGAATGAATATTAGTCATATCCTGATTTCTTTCATATGTTACTCTCTAATGTTATGGCGGTTGTGAGACTAATTGATTATTCACACTCTTGTTGTGAATCTACTTAGGCCTTGTAGCGATATGAGTGAGATGGCTCATATGATGTTGATTTTCTTGTTTCACAGTAGTGGTGCTTCCCTTGTTTATTGTGTATTATGATATCTGCCTCCCTATGGTTATAATTTATGCACCGTAGGTTCTTGTTTATACACATGTGTTTGGTGAGTACGAGGACTTTGGTTCAATGGGTATTTCCCAGGTGGATTGATATGTTTGGATCGGCTTGTGTGCCGCAACGGTATGATGTTAGATCGGATTGCACACCGCAACAGACTGGTGATTGGGTATGATTCCTTGTGCTTATTACGTGTGTTTCATTTCTCCCTTGAGGGATAGATTCATAACATTTTGTTATGGTGGTTGTATCTGTTGACCTTGTTGGATAATTTACTTGTTTGATTCTCTTTTAATGATTAAACACATCCGGGTTGTTGCTAGTTGGGTGCACGTATTGCATTGTATGTGGCTCTATGTGGAATTTTGTGTGGTCTATTGGTTGAGCAGTTTGTGATGGGTGATAGGAGCTGGTTGGACCTGGAATTAGTGCTATCGGATTTGGATAAGGTATGTTTGGAAGGAGAATGACATCATACAACTTAAAATTTGGCAATGGTTCTAATCGGGAAAGAACTTCACAACTTATTGATTTGATGGGTAATTATGAGTTTCTATACATTTCTTTCATAAATTGTAGTGTTACAAGAGTTCGGAACTAGGTTTTCTATGATATGAAGTATATTAGCGGTATCGAGTTTGGTAATGAGCAGCTATTATAGATAGATGTTATGCTATGGACATATGTGTGATGGTGTACATTGTGTGGTTATATCTTGGGAGTATACTTATGGTTTGATATAGCTTGTTGGGATTGATAAAGTGTATATATATAATAATCGGATCTTAGAGGGAGTTTTGAAAGCAGGAACCGGATTCTAAGGATTGTAAGCTAAGGTTGAAGGAAGGATTTCTAGTAAGGATTCTGTTAATGAGATTAAATTGATTGAGGTGATGTGACGTCACCCATAGGCATTCATATGATGAGTTATACAGTGTTTGGGCATCTTTGGATGACACTTGGCATGTTCTAGGCCGAATATAATGATTCAACCGGTCGTTTTAAGTTCTAGCATTTTGTTATAAGATTTGAGACTTCAAGTGATTTCATATGGGGTTTTATGACTTGCACGCATGGTTGGTTTTGATTTGCGGATGATTTAGAGTTGAATTGACAAAGTTGATCTCACTTTTGGAAGCCTTAAGTTGGAAGAGTTAACCCAAACCGGGATTTGATGATTTCAGAAGGTTCATAAGGTGATATTGGACATGGGCTTATGTTCGGATTGGAATTTGGATATTCCTAGAAGGTTTGGGCTCTAATTGTCGAAAATTGGAAATTTGAAGAATTGAAAAGTTCATAGGTTTGACCGGGAGTTTACTTTGGTGTTATCGTAATCCTATTGCGGTTTTGAGACCTCGTATATGTTTATTGTGTAGATTGGAACGTGTGTTTACAACTTGGCTTTGATCTGAAATGTCTATGCTTTATTCGGATGCGTTCGGCAAAGTTGTAATGTTTGGAAGTTAAGAATGGATTTTGGTCTATTTTGATATTATTTGTGGTGTTTTTAGCCTTTGAATAAGTTTGGATAATATATTTTCACTTCTTGGTGTGATTGGACGGGGTCCTAAGGGGCTCGAGTGTGTTTTGAGGTAGTTCTAGACCATTTTGGAGTTGTTTAGTATTTCTGGTACTGGTTCTTCGCATATGTGGTACTTGGGATGCAAGTGTGGAGCTGCACCTCCATTGCTTATGTGCGCATCTGCGCTTGGGAGTGGCACTGATGTTTTAGACGTCAATACCACACAAGAATATAGGTTAATTGTGTGGTACCCAATTTTTCGGGTGCTTGCTCACAGAAGAACCTGGTTCTTCTTTGTGTTCCAACTTTTATTGGTGCGGAATAATAAAAGCAGAAAAGTAAAAATACAGAGATTTTTATGTGGAAAACACCTGGCTCAAAGGGTGAAAAAACCATGACCTACTCCTCAGTAGGATTTGCTCAAACTCTTCACTAAAAACTCTGAGCCAAACGGACTTACAAAATAAACTCTTTTGTAATCCTAGGACTAACTCTAATCCCTTTGTATCAACTAGCCTCTAGCTAATTTCTACAAGCTTCAAGTTAATTCTAACTTGAACAATGTGTACCTATTACAATTGCTTCTAAGAAAGCTGAAAAGATACAATGTTAAAACTCCTACTACAATCAACTAGACTCAATACACAAACGATGGAACTAGTTCTTCTAGTTGATCTGTAGCCTTTGTATCACACAATAATTCATCTTGCAAAATCACTGGGAATTTTGCTTTTAGATTTTGATTCACTTCTGTACTTTGTGCGTAAAGAATTCCAGCAGAAATACTTCGAATATTTATAGAGTCAGTTGTTGAGTTTGTCGTTCAGTTATAGTCCAACTCTTCCTGGGTGAAAGAGTTTGTATCAAACTCAACTTCCTTCCTTTGTTACTTTCCTTGCTGAATTCTGATTCTATCCTCTCATCAGTTTGCGACCTTTTCGCATTAGGAGACAATATCTTGGTTCATTGATACTTCATGATCACAAATATCTCCTATGTATATACGGTTCATGTGCCAGTCATTCAGTTCAAGTATGTGTGCTCAAATGGACCTGGTTCAACTAATCAGACATTTGTCAATCTTCAAAACTATGCAGTGACTTGGGTCAACAAATTCCCCCTTTTTGATGATGACAAACTCTGTGCTTAATCATGTATACACTTCAAACACTTTGTACGGTTTTATGCATTAATCATAGAGAAACCAGGTTCATTAGATTATAAATATCACTTTTGAAAAAAATTTGAAAAGTTTCAGCACAGATCTTCCCCCTTTTGGCATCATCGAAAAGTTGAAAAATGATACTCTTACTAGATTTATTAACTATTAATCATGGCCATTTGAGGCAACTACAGGTGCAAAGCATGATTAATCAACACAAGAAACCAATAAATGCAAGCTAAATAAGAAATTGAGACAAGTCAATAACATAATGCAAAATTCATTTATTAGAAACGATAATCAACCACCATACAACAAAAAAAACAAAAACAATCAAACCATGAGCAAAACACAGAGTAATCAAAACATAAACTGAAACAAGTCCCGAACTGGGCACTGAAAAGGGGTTTTAGGTAGCTCTGGACAACCTAAGGATGGAAAGGTGCAGAGGAGGTTGTGGTCTTAGATTGTAGAAGAGAAAGCATCTGCTGAAGAACACCCTCGTTCTTTTCCTTCTCTTTTTCTAATTCAGCCCTGAGAGCATCCCGCTCAGCTTCAACCTCAATCACACGAGATTTCAAATGAAGGATCTCCATATCCTTGATCTCGCTTTCCTGCACAAAAGTTTTGACTTTGCTGTTGACAGGTTGCTTCCTAGATGAACCAGGTTCATCTGCAGGAACATTGACAGTATAATCACATGACAATAAAGTTTCCTTCCCAAAATAATCCTTGGCAGTCGCCATTTTAGCCTTCTTCGCATGAACCCCAAAATGTGCAAGCACAACTTTAAGAATAAGTCCATATGGGATTGCATGTGCTTTGGTTCCATTCACAACTCTGTCCAAGAGTCGGATGATGAAAGCTGGCCAATTTATTTTCTTTCTTGTACTTCTGAGTCCTCCTTTTCTTGGGATTATAGGACTCCCCCAGTTTCTTTAGCCTTTCAGCCAATGTCTCATCCCAGATGAACCAGGTTCATCTTCTCCTTTCCTCAAGCTTGCTAGACCTGCTGCGGCCTCCTCAACTACACTTCCCCCTAACTCTGTGACTTAATCTCCAACATTCGCAATAATGGGACCACAAATAGCCAGTGTGGTGCCATCCTCCCTAGATCCCCTTACAACTCCATCTCCACCCTCTCTCTCAAGAATTTTTCTTTTTCCCAATTCTCTTTGCCTACTCGACACTTCAACATCTACCACCGACCCAACCAGAACAAACTTGTTCTCATCATTAACAGATTCAGAGATAGCATCAAGATTACCTTGTTCAAAATTTGATGAACCAGGTGCCTCCTCCTCGTTGGCTAATTTAAAAGATTGACTTGATGATTCAACGTTGGGATCCTTATCAGCCTGTAGAATTTCTTCCACGAATCTTGCTCTAGAACCAGAAGCAACTGTCTTTCTGGCAAGACGTTTCACACGGCGACCCCTGGGGGCTGGAGTAGGGTTTGGTGTGGATTCAGGAATAGTTATATTTTCAGGGGTTGACGAATTTTTGGGTGATTGAGAACTGTATACAGGTGGAGAGTTAGATTCAGATTCAGAATTTCCTCCATCGTAATCACGATTAGGTGATGAAGTAGAAGAAGAAGAAGGTGGTGGTGAAGACATGATTGTGTGTTGTTAGGAAGAAAAGGCGAGTGATCAGTTTTGGTTTGTGTAGAATGAGTTGAACTTGGTTCAACGGTTACTTTATGAAGAGAAGAGTAACGATGACCCTTTTATAAGATGTGGCTAGGGAGATTACAACGGCAGAGTATTAACTCAGATGGGAGTCTAATCGATATGGGACTGACATTGATTAGACAAGTATTTTCCCCCTAAAACTAGGCTAATTAAGTGAGATGGGACTTCTTGAAACTGGTTCAATTTTGGGTAAGTACGAAGTATTTGAAGTTGAACATAAGTAGATAGAGTCCTACTCATGTATAAAAGTACTTGAATTAATAAATGTATGGAGATGAGAACGTACCTTGTCAGTCATATGAACCAGCATGGATGAACCAGGTTCATCCTGTTAAAATCTTTAATTTGCCTCAATTTACAAAGATAGAGAAACATCATTAGCAACTAGAGAATCATATTAATACATGGCAAAAGAGTATGGCAATACAGACATGATACTGAGCAATGATTAATCTGATGAAGTACCTAATTAGAATTTTCTAGCCAAAATATAATAATAATTTTTTCATTTTTTGTTCTTCACTTAAGTGATCTTAATCATCCCTAATTCAAGCATGTTTCTCTCAAAATGCTCACTACTTAGTGCTTTAGTAAAGATATCTGCAATTTGTTGATCAGTAGCACAAAATTCAATTGAGATCATTCCCTTTTCATAGTTGTCCCTAAGGAAGTGGTGTCTAACATATATGTGCTTAGTTCTCTTATGATAAACCAGGTTCTTGGTCATACTAATTGCACTAGTGTTATCACAGAAAATATGAATGCATCCCACATCTATACCAAAGTCCATGAGTTGTTGCTTAATCCACAGCAATTGAGCACAACAAGAAGCTGCTGCCACATATTCAGCCTCAGCAGTAGACAAAGCTACTGAATTCTGTTTCTTGGTGGACCAAGACACAAGGCAGGAGCCCAAGAAGTGAGCCATGCCTGAAGTACTTTTCCTATCAACCAGGAAACCTGCATACTCAGCATCAACATATCCTACAAGGTCGAAATTACTACCTTTAGGATACCAAAGGCACAAATTAGTGGTGCCTTTCAAATATCTCAAAATTCTCTTCACTGCAGTGAGGTGAGATTCCTTTGGATTTTCCTGAAACCTAGCACACAGTCCCACACTGAACACAATATCAGGTCTGCTGGCAGTGAGATATAATAGATACCCAATCATCCCTCTGTATAGCTTCTGATCAACGGATGAACCAGGTTCATCCACATCCAATTTTTGTAGCTGTGGCTATGGGAGTGTCTATTTCCTTTGAGTCCTCCATTTTAAACTTCTTCAGCAGTTCTTTCACATACTTTTGTTGATGGATCATTGTTCCATTTGGGTTTTTCTTGATTTGCAAGCCTAAGAAGAAGTTCAGCTCACCCATCATGCTCATCTCAAACTCGCTCCCCATAAGTGTAGCAAATTCCTTTCTCCGTTTTTCAGTAGTTTCCCCAAATATAATATCATCCACATATATTTGCACAACCAGGAGTTCTTTACCCTTTTCCTTTAAGAATAAGGTGCTGTAAATTTTGCCTCGTTTGTACCCATGTTCTAACAGGAATTTTGATAGCCGCTCATACCATACTCTAGGTGCTTGTTTGAGACCATAGAGAGCCTTTTCAAGTTTGTATACGTTGTCTGGTGACTCCTTGCTTTCAAAACCTAGAGGTTGTTTGACAAATACATCTTCCTTCAAATAGCCATTGAGAAAGGCACTCTTAACATCCATCTGATGGATAGTGAATTCCATATGTGCAGCAAATGCTATAAGAAGTGTGATTGCCTCCAGTCTTGCCACAGGGGCAAAGGTCTCATCATAGTCAATTCCTTCTTCTTGACTATACCCTTGAACAACTAGTCTTGCCTTATTTCTTGTAATAGTTCCATCCTCAATGAGCTTATTCCTGAAGGCCCACTTCGTGCCAATCACTGATCTGTCTAGTGGCCTAGGTAACAAGTGCCACACTTGACTTCTTTCAAACTGATTCAGCTCCTCTTGCATGGCATTTACCCAATCAGCATCTTGTAGGGCTTCACCAATGTTCTTTGGCTCGATTAAGGATGGGAAGACATCAAACACACTGATTTTTCAAGGAAGCTCTTGTTTTGACTCCGGATGACAAATCTGTTATGATGTTCTCAAGAGGGTGAGAACTCTGATATATGTGTGGTTTGAGTACTTGTATTTCACTTCTGGATAGTTCCATGTTGTTTTGTTGTTGTTGAACAGGATCAGGGTCAGGATTCACATGTTGAGTTCCCCCTGTCATGTTGCTTGGGGTAGTTGGACCTGGGCCATCACCTGGCCCATCTTCCATGGCTGCTTCAATGTGTTCAGTGCTTCTCACCAGTCCAAGCTCCTCATCTTCTGGTTCCTGTCTCTTATAAAGAGTGTTAGTTTCATCAAATACAACATGCACACTCTCTTCTACACATATAGTTCTTTTATTGTACACTTTATACGCTTTACTATGTGATGAATATCCCAAGAATACTCCCTCGTAACTTCTGGGATCAAATTTACCTAAGGAATCTTTGCCACTATTGTGCACATAACATTTACATCTGAAAGCCCTAAGATGGGATATGTTGGGCTTTCTCCCTTTAAGTAATTCATAGGAAGTTTTCTCTACCAGTGGCCTGGTCATGCATCTATTGATTATATAGCAAGGAGTGTTTATTCCTTCTGCCCAGAAGTTGTGTGGTAGTTTGCTATAAAGAAGCATGGTTCTTGCCATGTCTTCAAGAGTTCTATTCTTTCTTTCCACAACCCCATTTTGCTGTTGGGTTCTAGGGGCAAAAAATTTGTGATTGATACCATGTTCATCACATAACTCAGCAAACTTTGAATTTTAAAATTATGTACCATGGTCAGATCTTATTGATGCTAGTTGATGTCCTAACTGATTTTGAGTTTTCTTAACAAATGTGATGAACATATCAAATGCTTCATCCTTAGATGCCAGAAATAAGGTCCACGTGAACCTTGAGTAATCATCAACTAACACCATCACATATTTCTTACCACCTCTGCTCAGAGTTCTCATTGGACCACACAGATCCAGATGAACCAGTTCCAACGTCCTGGTGGTACTAACCATTTTCTTACTTTTGAATGAGGATCTTACCTGCTTCCCCATTGCATATGCCTCACAAACTTTGTCTTCCTTGAACTTAATGTTAGGGATTTCCACCACTAAGTCCTTAGAGACTAATTTGTTAAGTTGATGTAGACTTGCATGTCCAAATCGTTTGTACCAAAGGAGGGGATTGCTGTCCAAAACACTTAAGCAAGTGAGTTCATTTTCAGACAGTGTGGACAAGTCTATGACATAGATATTATTCATTCTCTTTCCCTGCAAAACAATCTTGTCAGTAAGCAAGTTAATCACAAAACATTTTGTGGAAGTGAAAGCAACCAGGTTACCTCTGTCACACAATTGTGACACACTGATCAGGCTATATTTCAAGCCATCTATCAAGTACACATGTTCGATGGAACGTGTGTCATCCTTACCTACTTTGCCAACCCCTATAATTTCACCTTTCTTTCCATTTCCAAAGGAGACATTTCCTCCTTTGAGGTTTTCAAGTGAAAGGAACTGTTCTTTGTTCCTTGTCATATGCTTAGAGCAACCATTATGCAAAAACCAAATTTGGCTGCTTCCTCTCACTTGTACCTACAAAAGGAAATCAGGGGTTAGTTTTAAGAACCCAAACTAGTTTGGGTCCTTTTCTATGAGAGAATGGATGAATCAAATTTTTTGTGGCCCAATTTTGTAGCCAATATTTCTTTTTAACAAACCTCTCATTTTTTCGACTGGCCTACTCTCTTGCAGTGCACTCAATTTTGAAGTGGCCAGTCTTACCACAGTCGGTGCAGATTTTATTTTCAAGGAGAGTGAGATACTTGCTTTTGGGATCCCACTTGGGCAATTGACTCCTAAAACCAAGCCCTCTTTTGTTGCTACTATGATTCTCTTGAAGACATGTCAAGGAATCAGAGGATTTATTCCATTTACATGTTCTATCTAATTCATGTTTGACTTTGCCAAGATCTTCTTTAAGTTATATTATCTGTTCATCCTTGGCATACATTTTATCTTTAAGTTTTCCCAAATTTTCCTCTAACATGACATGAGAGTGATCAATAACCTTTTTACTTGATCCTAATCTCAGTTTTAAGTTCTCAGATTTTAGTTCTAGAATCTCAGTCTCAAGTGGATGAACCTGGTTCAACAAGACAGTGTTTTTCTTTTCAGATTCACTGACTCTGGTTTCCAGGTTCATGCACTTTGCTTTTAGCATTGCACATTCTTTAGAGAATTGATCATTCTCTTTGGTTGTTTCCACAGAATCATCTATGAAATCAAGTAGCAACTCAGAGAGTTTTTCCTTAGATAGGAACTTTATTTTATTTTTAAGATGGGAGATACTTACCTTTGGTTCTTCAAGTGATTCCTCAGCAGATTCTCCAACTGCCATGAGCGCATGATATTCAGTCTCCCCATCTTCTGATTCCTCATCTGAACTTTCCCCCCAAGCAGCAACCATAGACTTAGTTGTGATTTTCTTGGGTTGGACCAGTTCCTTCTTCTTGTTCCTTCTTTCATATCTCTCCTTTTTCCATTCTACTTCCCACTGAGGACAGTTTTTGATGAGATGGTCGGTCTTACACATTTGTAGCATCCCTCGTTGGTTGGCCTTTCTGGAGATTTTGCTTTGTTGTAGATTCCTCCTCTAGAGATGCCCTTCTTCCTCATGAGAAAGTTTCTGAATTCTTTGGTAATCATGGCCATATCATCTTCCTCCAGGTATGCTCCCTCAGTGATTCTCAGTTCTAGACTCCTCTCCTTCTTTGGACTATCCATCTTCATTGTCTGCCTTCTGAGTTCATAGGCATTGAGGTTTACAATCAGCTCATCCAATCTCAGGGATGCCATATTTTTGGATTCCTGGATAGTAGTGATTTTGCTTTCCCAGGAAATTGGCAAGACCCTTTTCAGGATCTTCTCAACCANNGACCTCTTTACCTGAGGTGTTCCTTCATGGGCTACTTGTAGAGTATCCTAGATTTCTTTGGTTGTGGTGCAACTTTGGATTCTGCTGTATTCATCTGGACCTAATCCAAAAACTAGCGACTTCTTGGCTTTAGCATTCTTCTCCTATTTCATCATATCTTCAGCAGTGCAATCAGCCCTAGTCTTTGGTACATCTAAACCTTCAGCAGTCTTCTTCATTGTAGCTAGAGGTCCATCAGTGACTATGTCCCAGAGTTCATAGTCTTCTCCAATCAGGTGGTCCTTCATCCTGTTCTTCCACCAAGAGTAGTACTGGCCATTGAAGAGTGGTGGCCTTGCAGTTGATTGACCTTCCCAGTTCCCAGGTGGTGCACTCATTTTGATCTTTTCCAAGGTGTTAGCCTTTTCAAGGATAACCTGCTCTGATACCAATTGATGTTTTAGACGCCAATACCACACAAGAATATAGGTTAATTGTGTGGTACCCAATTTTTTGAGTGTTGTCTCACAAGAAGAACCTGGTTCTTCTTTGTGTTCCAACTTCTACTGGTGCGGAATAATAAAAGAAGTAAAGTAAAAACACAGAGATTTTTACGTGGAAAACACCTGGCTCAAAGGATGAAAAAACCACGAACTACTCCTCAGTAGGATTTGCTCAAACTCTTCACTAAAAACTCTGAGCCAAATGGACTTACAAAATAAACTCTTTTGTTATCCTATGACTAACTCTAATCCCTTTGTATCAACTAGCCTCTAGCTAATTTATACAAGCTCCAAGTTAACTCTAAATTGAACAATGTGTACCTATTACAATTGCTTCTAAGAAAGCTGAAAAGATACAATGCTAAAACTCCTACTACAATCAACTAGACTCAATACACAAACGATGGAATTGGTTCTTCTAGCTGATCTGTAGCCTTTGTATCGCACAATAATTCTGCTTGCAAAATAACTGGGAATTTTGCTTTCAGATTTTGATTCACTTCTGTACTTTGTGCGTAAAGAATTCCAGTAGAAATACATCGAATATTTATAGATTCAGTTGTTGAGTTTGTCGTTCAGTTCTAGTCCAACTCTTCCTGGGTGAAAGAGTTCGTATCAAACTCAACTTCCTTCCTGTGTTACTTTCCTTGCTGAATTCTACTTCTATCCTCTCATCCGTTTGCAACCTTTTTGCATTAGGAGACAATCTCTTGGTTCATTGATACTTCATGATCACAAATATCTCCTATGTATATACATTTCATGTTACAGTCATTCAGTTCAAGTATGTGTGCTCTGATGGACCTGGTTCAACTGATCAGAATTTTGTCAATCTTCAAAACTATGCAGTGACTTGGGTCAAAAAACACTATGTATGGTAGCATCTCCAAGGATGTTGCATAGATGTGGACTCGCAGAAGCAGTATTTTTGTTCACATATACAAAGGTGGTTATGGCCAGTGGTGCACGCATCAACGCAGGTGTGGTTGCAACTGCGACTTTGCATATGCAAAGTGTTTGTTGTAGAAGTGATAGAAGGCTGAGGTGAGGCAGCTTAGAGAAGTCGGATGCGGGTCATTACGTTCTCCCCCCTTAAACAAATGTTCGTCCTCGAACGGGTCTACAATCATACATGTAGTCTCAAATACGTATGGATAACTGTTCGACATCTCTTGTTCGGTCTCCCAAGTAGCCTCCTCGACCGGCTGACCTCTCCATTGAACTTTCGCTGATGCTATATTATTTGATCTCAACTTTCGAACCTGTTGATCCAAAATAGCCGCTAACTCCACATCATAAGTTAAATATCCATCTAACTACACTGTGCTGAAGTCAAAAACATGTGGCAGATCACCATAATACTTTTGGAGAATAAAAACATGAAACACTAGGTGAACATCCGATAGACTAGGTGGCATGGCAAGTGTGTAGGCCACCTCTCCAATCCTCTCAAGTACCTCAAAAGCGGAATATACCGAGGGCTCAACTTTCCCTTCTTTCCGAACCTCATCACAACTTTCATGTGTTAAACTCTGACCAAAACATTTTCACCACCATATATGCAACATCATGAACCTTCATATCAACATAACTCTTCTTTCGAGACTGCATTGTATGAAGCCGCTCCTGAATCACCTTAGCTTTATCCATAGCATCACCGACAAAATCAATATCCAACAACCTAGCCTCTCGCGGCTCAAACCAACCAACTAGAGAACGAAATCTCCTCCTATATAAGGCCTCAGCACAGGTGAACTCTGCTAACGGGATAAACAGATCCCATAAACCTTCGAAATCCATAACACATGTACATAACATATCCTCTAATATCAGAATAGTGCGCTCAGACTGTCCGTCTGTCTGGGGATAGAATATTGTAGTCAACTAAACCCGTGTTCCCAACCCTCGATGTACTACTCTGTAAAACTACAATGTGAACTGCATGCCTCATTCAGAAAAATTTGAACGCTATGCAAACTGATAATCTTCCTGATGTAGATCTAAGCCAACCACGGTGCAGAATATGAAGTCACCACTGAAATGAAGTGTGTGGACTTAGTGAACCGGTCCACAATCACCCAAATTGTATAATATTTCTTTAAGGTTCGTGGCAAGCCTACCAGAACATCCATCGTGATGCGCTCTCACTTCCAATCAAGTATCTCCAATATCTTAATCAACTCTTCCGATTTCTGATTCTCATACTTCACCGGTTGACAATTCAAACACTGAGAGACATAAGCAACAATGTCTTTCTTCATTCTCTGCCACCAATGGTGTTGGTTCAAGTCACAATACATCTTCGTGACACATGGGTGAATTGAATAACGTGAGTTGTGAGCCTCCTCAAGTATCAAATCTCTCAACCTATCAACATTTGTAACACAAATCCAGCCTTGAAATCGCATAACACCATCATCATCAATCACAACCTCCTTGGCACAACCCCGCTGCACCGTGTGCTTCAATACCAACAAGTGAGGATCATCAACCTCGCGAGCCTTGATACACTCCAACAATGATGACTAAGCCACAATGCAAACAAGAACCCGACTGGGCTCCGAAATATCCAATCTCACAAACTAATTGGCCAAAATCTGAATTTCCATGGCTAGTGTCCTCTTTGTTACCGGTAAATATGCCAGACTGCCCTTCCTAATCAACGCATTGGCAATGACATTGACCTTCCCGGAATGATGTAATATAGTGATATCATAGTCTTTAAGCAACTCTAAACATCTCCGCTGCCGGAAATTAAGATCATTCTATTTGAACAGATGCGGAAGACTCTCATGGTCGGTATAGACCTCACAACGAACACCATACAAATAGTGCTTCCAAATCTTCGATGCCTGAACAATAGCTGCCAACTCTAAGTCAAGAACAATCGTAATTCTTCTCATGAACCTTCAACTACCGAGACGCGTAGGCAATCACCCTACTGTCCTACATCAACATCGCGCCAAGCCCAATACGTGACGCATCACAATACACAGTGTAAGATATTGAACCTTTAGGCAACCCCATCACTGGGTTGTAGTCTAAGAATCCTTTAGCTTCTGAAAGCTCGCCTCACACTCCTCAAATCATCAGAATAGGGCACTCTTCTGGGTCAATTTAGTCAAAGGTGCAACAATGGACGAGAAACTGATGAGTGGTGATTTACCACTCATTTTAGCCTTTTCTCATTAGATTTTGAATTGTTAAATGATAACTTGAGGTCGTTTTTAGTGTATAATTTCTCTATTTGCAGGAAAATGATGCCATGAAGTGGTTAAGGTCAAATTGGAGTGAAATTGAGCAAAAGAGAGTAAAGAAGAGAAAAGAGGGGAGCAATGGCCGAATGCGATCGCATATGCAACATGCAGATCGCATTTCGGGCCCAGAGATCGCATACCGCAACAGAACTATGAGTCAAGTTTAATGAATGAAATGCGGTCGAATATGCTATCGCATATCTCAAATGCGGTTCGCATTTGAGTCGCATCACCATCTGATTCCTGAAGCTACATTGTAAATACGACGCACGAATGCGATCGCATATCACTAATGCGGACCGCATATCTCAAATACGATGAACCTCTGGAACCTAGGGTTTTGATGTGCGAAGGAAAGAGTGAAGATGCAAATCGCATTCCTGTTATGCGACAGGAATGCGATCGCATATCGGCCCGACATGGGTGATTTTGTCTACTTTTCACTCGAATTTTTGGCCCACTATAAAAAGCATACCTTGGCAACATATTAGGGACAGATTAGAGATCGATTTTAAGACATTTTCTTCAGTTTTGTAAATATATTTTGAGTAGAGAAGAACAAGTATTGATTTGTGGGTTTGCACACACACTTTGGATTTGTGGATTTCGACATTGTGGTGAAGTTTTCTTTACTCATTTGTGTTTATTTCTTTATTTCCTTGCTTTGTATTGTATATATAAGTGTGTAGTATTTTTCCAACACTTGAATATGGTTT